>JAESUZ010003364.1:0-309518 GCA_017311185.1 Proteles cristata cristata | reverse complement strand
CCTGCTTAAGATTCTCTTTCTTCCTCTCCATTTGCCCCACCCCTCTCAAAAGAAAAAGGCAATTTTTAAAAATACAAACCTTTTTACTTTTTTATTTTTATTCACAAATATTTCTAACGAGTTGAAAACTATAAATTTCAGCCTTCTGTGATATATTTACATGACAAAAATGTGTGGAAAAGAGATAAAATTGATACTGGGGGTTACAAAAGAAATATAATAATATATTTATTATTTATAATAATATTTTTATAATTTTATAATTTTATAAATAATATTAATAAAAATATTCTTTATCCATCTAGGGACAGGTTAAGGGACAGACTTAAAACAAAAGCAAACAAAAAACTAAATGTAAATGGACTAACAAAAATAGATTAGCCATTGATCACTTTGAATGTATTCTTTTTATCTTATTAGACTGTGAATGAACAGACAGCAAAAATTTATATCAGATTTGTGTGTATGACTTGTTTATATTTTTAATTTGGATATTTTTTATAAGTGCTATGGGGAAAAAAAACTAAACTAAAAACAGAAGTTTTAGTATTACACACAGTACACATTACCCTCATTATTGACTCTGATACTATTAACTTTTTTTATATGAAAGTTCATTTGTTTATAAAAAGCTCTAATATTTTTATCTGACTTTTGCAGAAAGAAACGAAAAATGAAAATATAGGGAAAAAATAGCACCATTTAAAAGATATATAATTATCAATATAAAACTCTTAAAGGACTAATTAAAAATTAGTTTAATGAGTAAAATAGTGAACTAAGTTATCTGAAAAAATATAATGTACAAAGTAAAACTAAAAATTATATTCACCATAGCTCCAAAATCCAAATGTTAACAAAAATAAGTATCTATGAATGTACTGGAACTACATAAAGGAAATTATAAGATCACTAAAAAAAATAAGAAAACAACAAATTAAGGTTTTAAAATGTTGCTGTGAGCAAATGTTGCCAGCCCATTCCATTTATTTATTTGTTTGTTTATTTATTTATTTATATTTTTTAGATCGTGACCTGAGCTGAAGTTGGAAGCTCAACCTACTGAGCCACCCAAGCACCTCTTTTGTTACAAATTCTTTTTTTTTTTTGCTTCCATTCCAACTCAAAAATTTATTTTTTAAATTTTTTTAATAGTTTATTGTCAAGTTGGTTTCCATGTTACACCCAGTGCTCATCCCCACAAGTTCCCTCCTCCATGCCTATCACCCACCTCCCACTCCCCCCACCCCATCTGCCCTCAGTTTATTTTCGGCATTCAGGAGTCTCTCATGGTTTACCTCCCTCCCTCTTCCCCACTATTATTCCCCTTCTTCTCCCCCGTGGTACTTCATTAGGTTCCTCCTAATCCCTTGTGCAAACATATGGTATTTGTCCTTCTCTGACTGACTTATTTCGCTCAGCATAACACCCTCAAGTTCCATCCATGTTGCTACACATGGCCAGATTTCATTCTTTCTCACAGCCCATTCCATTTAAATGATGTCTGAGAATAAGAAAAAGTAACCGATACTGATAAAACCAGAAAGGAGTTTCTTCTGATGGTGTTGGAGAGTGGCTTCGAATTCATCGGAATTAAACTAGAAGAATATTACTGGGTATGTCTATACTTTGATTGAGATGGTGGTTACAGGGGTTGAAAATTTCAGAACACATCAAGCTGTGTACTTGAGTATTTTTTCATATATAAATTATCTCTCAAAAAATAAAGTTAATAAGTAAAAATTCTCCAGATATCATCCATGAAAACATTTGGAAAAAATGAGCACTATCTGACTGGTATATCAAATGAGGGGGAGCAGTGGAATCATGTGCCCCAGTAAAGAGGAGTGTTTTATCAGTGGTAGTATTTAGAATGATTATTGTATGGTAAATTAAAAAAAGACAAACTGAGTACAAATTGATTCTATTGTTATATGTATGCAATGCATTCACTCATTTCCTGTACCTATGTTAAAACATAATACAAATCGGAACTTGCCAACTTTCTTATTCATAAGACCCAAACTTGAGTGAAATGATTGCAAAATCTTTTAGAAAAAGTTAGAGAGCTTGAAGAAATGCTACATAAGAAAAACAAACAAACAAAAAATAACAATAGGAGAAAGAGGAGAAGCTGAATGAGTAAGCCAAAAAGTATAAAAATCAGGGGTGTCTGAGTGGCTTAGTTGATTATGCTTCCAATGCTTGATTTCAGCTCAGGTCATAATCTCTTGGTTCATGCTTTTCAACCCTGCATCCAGCTCTGCACAGACAGTACAGAGCCTGCTTGGAATTCTCACCCTCTCTCTTTTCTTCCCCTGTACTCTCTCTGTGTCTCAAAATAATAAAATTTTTTAAAAAGTGCAAATATCAGAAGATAAATTAAAAAAAACCTTAACAGATTCTATAAAACCCAACTGATGTATACAGGGAAAGTTTATGAAGGTCTACTATTGCTTGAGTGGCAGAAGCACTGTGAATCTTTCTTAAATCAAGAAAACAAAGAGAAAAGAAATGCTTGGGACACCAACTATCATAAATGCCAGGTATACTCCAGAAAGATGCAATTACCAAACATTTCTACACAGTTTCCTTCCTATCAAAACCTATTTTAAAGCCAATAGAATTGGGTGAAATTTCTCCTCCCTATCAAAAACATATCAACATTAATTATAGCTCTCAATAGTGATCTTAAATTCTGGCTGCTTTAAGGAAAAAAATGAAAATATAAATTATTAAAGTACAGACCTAGTTCAGGTACTTAGCTTTCTGGAATTCCTTGATTCTCATATGTACTTAATAAGCCCTTTCCATCTGTTGTTTCATGACTGTATTCTCCTTTGCTTACAAAGGACCTGAGACAAATCTAATTGCTAGATTTCAAATGGTAGAAATTGATAGTAGTAGTAAAACAGAGCATGAGAAAGTTCGGGAATAGCCTTTCCTTCTGTCACAGGTTAATATTGACTTCCCTACATCTGAGAAAATACAGACCAGTCCAGAGAACTTTTCTACAAACCTCTTCTCATTGGGGGACCCTCTTTTCCTAGCATCTACTTTTGCCCTCTTTTGTATTTTTAACCAAAACATAAGTTGTTTGTTGAGATGGGATCTCTTTTAGTGCTCTTTTGCTTATCCTTAACTCAAGCTTTGCCCCTAACTAAAAGGAAATCATAAAAGAATGTGGAAAACAGAGATAGGGGAGTGGAGGCTAACAACCCAGATTCACTGTTCCTTCAAGAGAATAAAGTAATTGAATTTTCAAAAGGGGAAATGAAAGGTCCTAGGAATTCTGATCCTCAAAGGTGATTGTTATCCTTTTTCTAAGAACAACAGAATACAGATGAGGTCCTAGAACTGGAAAAAAATATATAAGGACTTACTCCAAATGTTTGTATGTCTTTAATTCTCCTAAATATAAAAAAAAATTACAGAAGAGTTCCATCACCTGATTCTAAACAGATCTCATTTTCTCCTCCTGTTAACAACTGAGTAATTATAAATAATATTGTATTAGTTTCCTGCAGCTGTTGTAACAAATTATCATAAACATACATTTCTTCTCCCATGGTTATAAAGGCCAGAAGTCTAAAATCAGTTTCCCTGGGTCAAAATCATGATGTTGGCCAAGTCATACTCCCTCTGGAAGCTCTAGGGAAGAAATCTATCCTTTGCTGCTTTTATCATTCCTTAGCTGGTGGCCTTATAGCTACAATCTCAGCTTCCATGGTCACATTAACTGCTGTCTGTGTCAAATCTCCTGCTTCTCTCTTATGAAGACATTTGTGATTGCATATAGGCTCTACTTGAATAAACCAAGATAATCTCCCCATCTCAAAATTCATAACTTAATCCCATCTTTTACCATATAAGTTAACATTCATAGGTTCTAAGGATTAGGGCATGGGAATATTTTGGAGAGAGCATTATTCAGCTGACTCACAACCATGTTTTGAGAACTTAATAGTGGTTAAAAAATAATAACAATAAAGACAAATATATTTAAGTAAAATGAATATTTTAGCCAACAAGATAAGACTGAATTACTCAAATACGTAAAAAGAAAGCAGTATGTCTTGTTTATACTTTAATTAATTATTATAAGGATAAAAGTGATTAAAAGCTTCCCCTCTTTTGTTTAATAAGAAATGTAGGATTTGGGATTAATTAATAACATTACATATACAATCTTAAATCTATAAGCCTCATTAATTTCAAATTTAGAATTAGAAATAAGAAGAATGTGTTAAATATAATTTTGTTTTAATGACATTACCAAGTTATAAATAAAATTTCATCCATTCAGTCATTCTAAAGATATAGCAACACATTTCTTAAAGACCATAATATAAAAAATAGTGTGGATTAGGCTGAGAAGATAATGAAACTTTAAATGTGAACTGAAACATCATAACTAAATTGGCATTAGGCTGAATCCATTTGAAAAAGATTTTTAAGAGTCAATAGGCTATAATTTATGCCTGAGAAATATTTTGTTCCTGTTTCTTAATCTTAGATTTCTATAAAGTAAAATAGTGGACTTTCATAAAAAAATTTTGGTGAGTTTTAAGATCCAATTTATAGGTTTGTGTCAATATCACTTTTCATTTCTAGTGAGTACTAAGGGAAGGTATTAGAGAAGGGTTACAGTCTACCTATATAATCACCATATTTTATAGCTATATGATAAAAGAAATGATGCTATAAATTAGCTAGTTTGAATAGTTCTTGTTTAAAATTAAAACCTCAATTTGTTAGTCATCTTTTCTTCTTTATCATATGAGTCTCAAATAAAACTCATAAGCTTAGATTTTTAAAGTTGAGACCCAAAACTAGCCATTTTAAAAAAGTTTGTTTGTTTGTTTGTTTTGAGAGAGAGACAGAAATAGCACAAGTGGGGGAGATACAGAGGTGGAGACAGAGAATCCTGATGTAGGGCTCAAACCTACAAAATTGTGAAATCATAACCTCAGCCAAAACCAAGAAGCCACCCACATGTGCCAGAACTAGCCTTTTTTATAAATTTATATTTAAAAACCATATATCTCATAAGCAGTTTTATTTTAAAATTAGATATAAAGATTCTGTCTAGTAGCTGTTAAAGAGTGCATTTAATGGCAATTAATTAGATTTTAAATATATGTTAAGAATTTTCAAGAATAAAAACATGACAATTAACTGTTACCAAAACTTAGAGCATAGTGAACTTAATATGTATTCATCATAGCAAAGTTTAAGTGGTCCTATTTATTTTAAAGACATAAGATAAATGGCTTCTACATCCGAATGCTAGACATTTTATCAATTTTTTTATTCAATAAATATTTATTGATTGTTTCTGGGGATATAAAGCTGTGCATGACCACCTACCTTCAAAAAGTTTACAGAATACAAAGAAGGTAAAAGCAAAGCATAGATAAGTAGCTACAATACAAAATATTTGTGATGATTTAGAAGGGAGACAATTCTGTAAGAACTAGAAGAAAGTAGGAATTTTATTGGTCAGGGAAGAGCAAAGGTTTATAGAATTGGTCACTGTATCTCCTTAGTAATCACATTAAGTGGTTTTTGGGAACTCTTCTCCTGTGTAGCTCCCTACTTTCTAGTATTCTGTTCCACAGATTCCAGTCACCTTAGTCATTCTGTCTTTTCATTTCTTTTTTTTAAAAATATTTTTATTTATTTCTACGAGAGAGAGAGAGACAGGGTGAGCAGGGGAGGGTCAGAGAGAGAGGGAGTCACAGACTGAAACAGGCTCCAGGCTCTGAGCTGGCAGTCAGCACAGAGCCCGACGCTGGGCTCGAACCCACGAACCGCGAGATCATGACCTAAGCGAAAGTCGGACGCTTAACCGACTAAGCCACCCAGGCGCCCCTCTGTCTTTTCATTTCAATGAGACCATCATGTGTGCTTGATTTGCTCTTTCCTTAACCAGGCTAAAGGGTGGGTGATTCCAATTGTAACCTATAGCTATTTACCAGATAAAATGGGGAATTAATGAAGCTCATTGCTTTGGCTAATGAGATTCCAGCTAGAGATACCCAACTTCTCTAAGCTTCCAAGGATAGAGTATAAGACAAAAGAGATGGACTAAAGAAGAAATTAACATTAAAAAAAAAAGAATTGATTAATCTTTTTAAAAAAATGTTTTATTTTTGAAAGAGAGATAGAGACAGCATGAGCAGGGGAGGGTCAGAGAGAGAGGGAGACACAGAATCTGAAACAAGCTCCAGGCTCTGAGCTAGCTATTAGCACAGAGCGCCATGCGGGGCTTGAACCCACGAGCTGTGAGATCATGACCTGAGCCGAAGTTGGATGCCCAACCGACTGAGCCACCCAGCTGCCCCAAGAATCGATTAATCTTAAAAACTCTAGAAGCAAGTATAAAGAATCAGAGTAGAGCATGGTAAAAGGGATTAGAGACAAAAGAAACAATGAGATAAAAAGAGGTAAAGGGCACAGATTGTAATATTACAGTAGTTAAGTAAAACCTGCCTGAGAAAGAGTTGGGAAAAGCCTGAAAAGATGGCACCAAGCACATACCTGGGAAAAAGTAGCTGCAGACAGAAGATTGGAGCAATGTCAGTAGAGCAAGCATGGGCCTGGAATGCTAGAGGAACATCAAGAGTTAGGTAAATAAGGTGTAAAGTAAAAGAAGAGGAGTATACAGGCAATGAGGGCAGGCTTAGCAGTTCCTTGTAGACAATGGAAAGATTCTGGCTTTACTGTAAATGAAATGGAGAGCCATTTAATGTGGTATTTTGGTTAGATTTGAGTGACATATGCTAAACTATGTTAGAATATTCACTTTGGTTCCTTCATGTACAGACAATAGACATAAAATTCAAGATATATAGGAGTCCAAGGTTAAAACCAAGGAGACACCTAGGAAGCTTTTGCAGACATTTAGAAGAAAGATGATAGTAGGTCCAAACTGCTGGTAGGAGTATAAGTAAAGAAATTAATATTATGAATATATTTTTAAAGCAGGGTAACAATAATTTACTAAAGTAGTGGATGACGAGTATGAGAAGAAGAGAAGAATTAAGATTAGGAAATATTAAGTTTGAGTGAACATTGGAATTTCAAGTGGGTGTTTATTATATGACAATCCACAATACTGATTATCTATTGAAGTACGTAACCATTATGTGATGCTTATGTTTAGAGACCAAGACATATTTATATTTCATTTTCCATGGTAGCCAGCACAGAGTAGAATATATTAGCATATCCAATGTTTCTCATCCCAATTATTCAATGTATTTCTAGGGTATTCTAGCCAATGACTGTAGTTTTAAACAAGGTACAATCATTTTTTAAGTGCCAATAAGATGCAATATTAAAAAAAATAAAAACACAGTAGCCTTAAAGCATAAAACACAGAAAAAATATATAGCAGGAGATTTATATGAGTGAACATGCTCTACTTGGCTATGTAGGCTTTGTTTTACTGAGTCAGGACAAAACAAAAACACACATCTTGTGTAGGTTTCTGTTTTGTAAAGTATTTCATCCATCCTTTGTTGCTTTAAATTTAACTCTGTAACCACGCCACAGAAGTTTTTCTCTTGGAATGTATTCACATTCATGAGAAGGCTGAGGAAGTAGATAAAGCAAAATTCTATCTACAATGATTTAGCACTTTTGTTTCTCTTCATGGCTTATGGTAGGGACACTGCAATCCTGAATGGTAGAGGAGTATCCATATCATTTATGAATAAGAAGTAAGGATTGTAGTATGGGGTAAATATTAACTTTTAAAAACATAACTTCTTACATGTATATCAAAATCCTCCCTTTTATTTTGATAAAGTATGTTTTAAGTTTACTTATTTTTGATGGGGGAGGGGGGGGCAATGGGAGAGACAAAGAGACAGAGGGGATCCGAAGCAGGCTCTAGCTGACAGCAGAGAGCCCAAAGCAAAGCTTGAATTCACTAACTGTGAGATAATAACCTGAGCCAAAGTTGGATGCTTAAATGACTGAGCCGCACAGGCACTCCCAAATCCGCCTTTCTCTTACTAGGATTTTTGTCTCACTAACATAGAAATTCATTCAAAATATATTATACTATTCCAATTACACTATCTCTTGGACATTTTTAAAATTATTTTCTCAGTGTTAACTTATTTTCAGAGAGAGAGAAAACAGAGAGAGAGAGAGAGAGAGAGAGAGACCGAGACCAAGAGAGGAAGGGCAGAGAGACAGAGAGAGAATCCCAAGAAGACTCCATGCTTAGCATGAAGCCCAACATGGGACTCAGTCTCATAACCATGAGATCATAACCCAAGCCTAAATCAAGAGTCAGATACTTAACCAGCTGAGTCACCCAGGTGTCCATATCTCTTGGCCATTATAAGTGTCCTGAGGCAAAACAACAACTCCTTCTTTTAAAATCCATTTAATCCACCCAAGTATTTATTAAAAATATTATTTTGACACAAGCAGTAATAAAACAGTTTCCTTAATAATGTAGATTCTTAAATCAAGCCAACAACCTACTATGCTGCCTTATCAGATAATTGCCTATCTGTTTTTGTAGGCAGATTATAAATATCAAAGTGACTATCAGAGGCATTTGGAAGATGGTGGTGGAATGAAAGGACCCTAGGCTCACCTCATGCCATGAACACAAATAGATAACTATTAAATCGTCCTAAATATTCCCAGGAATTGAGCTGAACAGTGGCAGAACAAACTCCACAACAAATGGTAGAGAAAAGACCATAGTGAAGAAGAGATAAAGTGTAGAGATGTGGTTAGGAAGATAAACAGATCATGGCTGCTGTTGTGGGGAGGGAGGTGCTGTTTTAGAGAAGACTAGCATACAGGGGAGCCTTCAAGGGGATGGTAAACCCCACAGCAATTGGCTTGTAAAGCCATAGGGGCAAAATTTCCCAAGTTCCTGCAATCAGCTGGGCTTAACCTGGAGTTCTCAAGGTCAGTGGGCTTGGCTCAGAGAGAGCCCAGAGAGCTTTGGGGCTGTTCTTGGAGAGAAGGCAGGTCAAAGGGCCTATGGATTTACAGACTGGAAACAGTGTTCTAAAGAGCACCTGGAGTGTACAGGGGGGAGGTTATTTACACAACTGAGCATGCCCCGGAGGCAGCATTCACAGAGAGAATTTGAATCAAGCATCTGACTCTTCATTTAGGCTCAGGTTATGATTTCATGGTTATGAGATTGTTCTCTCTGGGAACAAAGAAACTGGTAGGCACTAGTTCCCTCCTGCCCTTCAGCATAAGCACAGAACCACCTGCCAGAACCAGCACAGCCCCTCAGTCACTTTCTAACTGGCTATACCAAGCCCTGTACCTCCAAAGCTCCAGTGGATCTGCCCTTCCCCATTTACCTTTGCCGCAGTCCCAGCACCATTGGCCGCCTGCCCCAAAGACCAGCACAAACTCCTGCCCACACCCCCTCTTCTGACCTGGGAGTTCTGCACAGCCTCCGTTCTGTGGCAGAGGCTACAGGTCTCATTTCACAAGTAGACTAAAGAACACCTAGTTTAAAAAACACCACATTCAAGTCAGGGACCAAACGCTGCCCACAACACACAAAAAGAACCTCTGGTAACAACTGGCCTCAAGGATAAAGTGACCAACACAACATCAGAACACAGACATCACACAATGGAGACACTCCCTGAAGTTTCAGGATCTAGGGAACAGGGGATGTTACACAGCAGGGCATTACAGGGCCTTTTCTTCATAAGACCATTACCCTAAAAATAGAAGACATAGATGACTTTCCTAACACAGAGACATAGGCACAGAGATAGAGAGCATAAGAAGACAAAGAAATTTCTCCAAAATGAAAGGACAGGCAAAGCCACAGACAGAGATCTAAGTGAAAAAGATATGTTACATGCCTAATGGAGTATTTAAAGGATACTCACTGGACTTGAGAAAAGAATGGAAGACATTAGTGAGACCCTTAACACAGAGATCCTAAGGAACCAATCAGCGATGAAGATGAGTAAACATGTTTATATACAGGCTTGAATAGCAGGCTGGAAGAAGCAGAGGAATGAGTCAATGACCTTTAGAAGACAGCATAATGGAAACAAATTTGACAATAAACTATTAAAAAGTAAATAATAAAAAATAAATGATGAAATAACAATAACAAAAGAAATAGAAGACAGCATAATGGAAAGTAAATCAGGATGAACAAAAGAGAAAAAAAAATTATAGAAAACAACAATACACTATGGACTCAGTAACTCCACCAGACATTATAGCATTTGAATTATAGAAGACCCAAGAATAAGAAGGTAAAAGGTAGCAGATAATTTATTTGAAGAGGAAATAGCTGAAAATTTTCCTAATCAGGGGAAGGAAACATTTATCCAGATCCAGGAAGCATAGAGAACCTCCAACAAAATCAACAAAAGAAGATCCATACCAAGACATATTGTAATTAAAATGGCAAAACATAGTGATAAAGAAAATATTTTACAAGCAGCAAGACAAAAGAAAATATTTACACACAAGTAGAAAGTTCACATGAATAACAGGAGATTTTTCAGCAGAAACTTTCGAAGCCGGAAGGAAGTGGCATGATATATTCAAAGTGCTGAATGTGAAAAATTTGCAGCCAAGAATATTTTATCCAGCAAGACTATGGAAGAATACATAGGAGAGATATAGAGTTTCCCAGAAGAAGAAAAACTAAGGGAGTTCATGACCACTAAACCAAGCCTGCAATAAATATTAAAGGGACTATTTGAGTGGAAAGGAAAGACTGAAAGTGACAGTATGAAAACAAGAAACACAAAGGCAGTCCAAATGAATACTTTTATAAAATATCAGTTGAGAAACATACAAAATAGAAGTTGGAAAATATGACAGCATACACCTAAAATGTGTGGAGAAGAGGAGAAAAGAATGGGTTCAAACTTAAATGACTATCAATTTAATATAGACTGCTACATACATAACAGGTAATACAGAAACCTCATGGTAACCACAAATCAAAAACCAGTAATAAATGTGCAAAGAATAAGGAGAAAAAAATCCAAATATCTCACTAAGGAAAACCAGCAGATCATGAAAGAGAAAAAGACAGGAAAGGATAAGTGAAAATATTCAGAAATAACCACAAAACATGTAATAACATGGCAATAGATACATATCTATCAATGATTACTTTGAATGTAAGTGGACTAAACAGTCCAATCAAAAGACACAGGGTGATGTAGTGGATAAAAAAACAAGGTCCATCTTTATGCTGCTTACAAGAGACTCATTTAGGATTCTAAGACACCTACAAATTGAAAATGAGGAGATGGAGGAACATTTATCATGCAAACGGAAGTCAAAATAAAGTTGGAGTAACAATACTTATATTGGACAAAACAGAATTTAAACAAATACAGTAACAAAAGACAAAGAAGGACATTATATAATAATACATAATAAAGAGGACAACCCAATTAGAAGAGATGACAGTTATAAACAGTTATGCACCCAACATGGTAGTACCCAAATACATAAAACTGTTAATAGCAAACCTAAAGTAACTAATCAAGAGTAATACAATAATAGCAAGAGACATTAACACTCCACTCATGTCAACTGACAGATCATCTAATAGAAAGTTAACAAGGAAACAGCTTTTGAATGAATGATACACTAGGCCAGATGGATTTAACAGGTATATTCAGAACATTCCATTCTAAAAGATCAGAATACACATTTTTTTCAAAGTACACATCGAACTTTCTCCAGAATAGATCATAAATTAGGCCACAAAACAGGCCTCAACAAATTTGAGAAGACTGAAGTCATACTGTGCACCTCTTCTGACCATAGTGCTGTAAAACAGAAGTCAACCATAAACAAAACAAAACAAAATAAAACAAACAAAAAACTGGAAAGACTACAAATCGATAAGGTTAATTACATGTTACTAAAACAATGAGTGGGTCAAACAAGAAATAAAAGAAGAAATTAAAAATTTATGAAAACAAATGCAAATAAAGACATAATAGTTCAAGACCTTAGGATACAACAAAAGCAGTTCTTGGAAGGATATTTATGACAAAAGAGACTTACCTCAAGAAGCAAGTAAAATCTCTAACAACCTAACCTTATACCTAAAGGAGCTAGAAAAAGGACAAATAATAAAACATAAAAGCAGCAGAAGCGAGGAAATAATTAAGAGTAAAACAGAAATTGGGGCACCTGGGTGGCTCAGTCGGTTAAGCATCCAACTTTGGCTCAGGTTATGATGTCACAGTTCGTGGGTTCGAGCCCGTGTAGGGCTCTGCACTGACAGCTATTTCAGAGCCTGGAGGCTGCTTCAGATTCTGTATGTATCTCCCTCTCTCTCTGACCCTCCCCTGTTCATGCTGTCTCTCTCTCTCTCTCTCTCTTTCTCTCTATCTCTATCTCTCTCTCTGTCTCTCTCTCTCTCTCTTTCTCTCTCTCTCAGAAATAAATAAAACATTAAAAAAAGAGTAGGACAGAAATAAAATAAATGATATATAAACTAAACAAACAAAACACACACTCAATAGAACAGATCAATGAAATGAGAAGATGGTTCTTTGAAAAAAATCAGTAAAATTGATAAACCTTTAGCCACAGTTATTAAGAGAAAAAGAGAAAGGACTCAGATAAAATTACAAATGAGAAAGGACAAATAACAACCAATACCACAGACATACAAACAATTATGAGAATATTATGAAATCTATATGCAAACAAATTGCACAATCTAGAAGAAATGGATAAATTCCTAGAAACATATAAACTACAAAAATTGAAACAGGAAGAAATAGAAAACATGAAGAGATGGATAACCAACAAATAAATTTACTCAGTAATAAAATATAAATAGCGGCTCCTGGCTGCCTCAGTCAGTGGAGCATGTGACTCTTGATCTTAGGGTTGTGAGTTTGGAACCCACGTGGGATGCAAATAAATAAATAAACTTAAGTAAATAAATAAAAACTTAAAAAAAACAACTTCCGAAGAAAACAGAAGTCCAGGACCAGATGACCTTACATGTGAATTATACCAAACATTTAAAGAGGAATTAATACCTTTTCTACTCAAACTGTTCTGAGAAATAAAAGGTGAATGAGAATTTCCAAATTCATTCTATGAAGCCAACATTACCTGGATACCAAAGTCAGATAAAGACACCAAAAAAATAAAAAAGTAACTACAGGTCACAATCTCTGATGAACATAGATGCAAAAATCTTCAACGAAATGCAAGTGAACCAAATCCAACAATACATTTAAAAAAATCATTCACCACTATCAAGTGGGATCTATTCCTTTGTTTCAAGGATGGTTCAATATTGCCAAACCAATCAACGTGATACATCACATTAATAAGACAAAAGGTGAGAGTCATATGATCATTTCAATAGATGCAGAAAACGCATTTGACAAAGTACAATATGAATTCATCATAAAAAACATCAACAGAGTTGGTTTGAGGGAACATCCATCAACATAATAAAGGCCATCTATGAAAAACCCACAGATAACATCATCCCTTTATGAGAAAAAACTGCATTTCCCATAAGGTCAGGAAAAAGACAAGGATGTCCATGTTTATTCAACATAATTGGAAGTCCTAGTCACAACAATCAGACAACACAAAGAAATAAAAGATATTCAGAGCTATAAGGAACAAGCAAAATTTTCACTCTTTGCAGATGACGTGATAATAAATACAGAAAATACAAAAGACGCCACCAAAAAACTCACCGGAAGTGATGAACAGATTCAATAAAGTTAGGATACAACATCAATATACAGAAGTCTATTGCATTTTTATACACCAAGCAGCAGCAAGAGAAATTAAGAAAATTCCACTTCTGATTTAATAAACAAAACAGATAAACATATGAGATGGGGGAGATAGAGGGGAAAGGGAGAGAAGGGGAAACTAAGTGACTCAAAAATAGAGAACTAAGGGTGGTGGAAAGACGTAGGTGGGGGATGAGCTTATTGGGTGAAGTGTATTAAGGAGGGCATTTTTATGGTGAGCACTGAGTGTTATATTTAAGTGATGAATCACTAAATCCTATGCCTGAAACAAATAGAAAATTACATCATTTTCAGATTACAGAGAAACACCAAGGAAGTTCATTGAGAGTCTAAAACAGATTTGTTGTCTTTGACTTTTGCTCTGAATGTTTAATCTAGGTTTCTGTACAAAACAGACCCATATGGTATCTTGTTCTTTATAAACCAAAGATAAATCTTCTGATTTGCCATCAGTAGGATGTAGCATCTGAGGCTTAATTCCCCACTTAGATTAGAAAATCACTTGTATGTCTATCCATTTCCCCTATAAATACATGTTCGAGGTGGTTGGATAAAATAAATTAGCTGTGGAGTGAAATTTGTCTCGGTTTATAACTAATTCGCTCATACATAAAATATCTAACTTTGGTCCTCGTTCATATGCACCATATTTTAACCAACTGAACTCAATTAAAGAAAACGGTTAATTAAAAATTAATATCAAAGCTGTGAAATTATATTGCTTAATTGCTGATAAATTAAAAATTACCAAAGAGCATTAAAAAAAAGAAACTCCCGCTTACAGTTACACCAAAAATAATAAGTTACTTAGGGATAGACCTAACCAAAGAGGTGGAAGTAGTCTGAAAACTATAAAACACTGATGAAAGTAATTGAAGACAACAAAAATGGAAAGACATTCCATGCTCATGGATTTGAAGAATATCTTTAAAATGCCTATACTACACAAAGAAATCCACACATTTAATGCAATCCCTATCATAATACCAATAGAAGTTTTCACAGAACTAGAAGAAGCAATCCTAAAATGTGCATGGAACCACAAAGATCCTGAATATCCAAAGCAATCTAGAAAAAGAAAGAAAGCTGGAGACATGACATTTCCAGACTTCAAGTTATACTACAAAGCTGCAGAAACCATGGTACTGGCACAAAAATACACACATGGATTAATAGAATAGAATAGAATAGAAAACCCAGAAATAAAGCCACAATTGTATAGTCAGTTAATCTTCAACAAGGCAGGAAATAATATCTCAATGGAAAAAGACAAGTATCTTCAAAAAATGGTATTGGGGAAACTGGACAGCTACATACAAAAGAGTGAAACTGGATCACTTTCACTCAGTATACACAAAAATAAATTCAAGATTGATTAAAGATCAAAATGTAAGACCTGAAACCATAAAAATTCTAGAAGAAAGGACACATAGTAGCTTTCCTAACATCAGCCTTAAAACTTTTTTCTGGATAGGTCCTCTGAGGCAAGGGATACAAAAGCAAAAGTAAAGTATTGGGATCACATCAAAACAAAAAGCAAAGAGAACAATGAAAAAAACTAAAAGAAAACCTACAGAATGGGAGAAGATATTTGCAAATGGCGTCTCTGATAAATGGTTAGTATTCAAAATATATAAAGAACTTATTAAACTCAACACCTGAAAAGCAAATAAGCCAAATGAAAAAGGGGCAGAAGACATGAACAGATATTTCTCCAGAGAAGATATACAGATGGCAAACAGACACATCGTAAGATTTTCATCATCACTTACATCACTTGCACCAGGGAAATGCACATCTAAACCATGATCTATTACCTCATACTTGTCAGGATGGGTAAAATCAAGAGCTCAAGAAATAACAAGTATTGGTGAGGATATGGAGAAAAAGGGACACTCGTGTGCTGTTAGTAAGAATGCAAACTAGCAAACAGTAAGGAGGTTCCTCAAAAAGTTAAAAATAGAACTATCTTATGATCCAGAAGTTGCACTACTGTGTATTCACTGAAGAATACAAAGACAATAATCCAAAGGGATACATGCACCCCTATGTTTATAGCAGCATTATTTGCAATAGCCATGATAGAGGAACAGCTCAGGTGTCCCTCAGTTAATGAATGGACAAAAATGAGTGACATAGGTAGATAGATGATAGATAGATAGATTGATTGATTGATTGATAGATACTACACCTGATCTTAGCCAAAAAGCCAAGAAGTGATGTTTTACATATACATATATCATGGAATACTATTCAGCCATAAAAAAGAATGAAATCTTGCCATTTGCAACAACATGGGTAGAATTAGTAAAATGCCAAGCGAAATAAGTCAGTCAGAGAAAGACAAATATGTGATTTCACTGATACGTGGAGTTTAAAAAATAAATGAGTAAAGGGAAAGAGAGGGAGAGAGAGAGAGAGGAAAAAAAAAACAAGAAATAGACTCAATTATAGAGAAGAAACTGATGGTTACCAGAGGGGAGGGACATAGGGGGATGGATGAAATAGGTGCACTTGTTGGGGTGAGCACAGAGTGTTGTATGAAAGTGTTGAATCACTATAGCACACACCTGAAACTAATATTACTGTATGTAAAGTAACTGGAGCATAAATTAAAAAAAAATTTTTTTAATGACTATTGGAGGGGCTCCTGGGAGTTCCTTAAGCATCTGACTCTTGATTTCAGTTCAGGTCATGATCTCAGGTTTGTGAGTTCAAGCCCCACATTGAGCTCTGCACTGAGTGTAGAGCCTGCCTGGGATTCTCTCTGCCCTCCCCCCTGCTCCTCCCTCATTTGTGCATTTGCAGCCTCTCTCTCTCAAAAAAAATTTTTTTTTTAAGTGATTTCTGGAGTTACATGCTTAAGCCCATCTATTTAATAACTCCATTCTATACATCTTACTTCACAGGAACCAAACTGAGTGTCATCCTTTACGTTGTACATTAAAAGATAAGTCTTGTAAATGCCTGTGTCTGCTATTAAATGAGACTTATCAATCTAATCAATTTTAGCTATTTATTCCTAATTTAGAATGACATTTTGCCTAACTTATAGGATCACTTTAAATATAAAATACTGAGAAGAGAATATTTGGAGGGGGGGGGGAATTGGACCATATCAACAAAGAATTTTTTTTACCATTACATTGGTTTATCAAAAAAGTATGAAAAGTCCATTTGTAGAAACTTTAAAAAGTTATGGTTTTAGAATTTCAAAATAAGTGAAAAGAAACGCTTGGCAAAAAGTCTGAAGTGACACCTTGGCAAGAAAGATATATAGATATTAAATGAGCATATGAAAGGTTGAATGAAATCATAAATCATTAAAGAATTGCAAATTAAAACAAGTTACCAATACACATCTTTTAGAATGGCTGAAAGTCTAACTATTGACAACTGGAAATCTAGGCTGGATGTTGAGTAAAAGTAACTCTCATTCATACTGATGAGGATACAAATGGTACAGCCACTTCGGAAGACACCATGGAAGGAGTGCCTGAGTGGTTAAGTCAGTTAAACATCCACCTCTTGGTTTAGGCTCAGGTCATGATCTCATAGCTGTGAGTGGGGAGCCTGCTTAAGATTCTCCCTCCCTATCTTTCAGCCCTTCCCCAGCTTGCATTCTCTCTCTCTCTCTGCCTCCCTCCCTCGCTCTCCCAATAAATAAAGAAAAAAATTCAAAGCATTAGAAAAAAAAAAGAAGACACCATGGAACTTTTTTACAAAGTTGAACATACTATTACAACTCCATCCAGTAATCAATCTCCTCTGCATTTGCCCAAATGAGTGGAAAATTATGTCCCCTGGAAACCTTGAAAATGGATGACTGTAGGAAGTTTTATTCATAATTTCCAAAACCTGAGAGCAACCAAGATGTCTTTTAATAAGTTAATGGATCAACAAATTGGCACATCCAGACAATCTAATAATATTCAGTGATTTAAAAAAATGAGCTATCAAGCCACAGAAGATATAGAGAAAACATATCAATAAATGAAAAAGGCAAGTCCAAAAGGCTACATACCACATGATTTCAACTATATAACATTTGGAAAATGTAAACCTATAGAGATAGTAAAACGATCAGCAGTTTCCAGGGGGTTGAACACGAGAATTTTAGGGATGTAAAACCATTCTATATGATAATGTAATTGTAGATACATGATATTAAACATTTGTCACATCCATAGAAATGTAAAATGCTAAAAATAAACCCATAGAAACTGAACTTTAGTTAATAATAATGTATTAATATTGGTCCATCAATGCACCAAGCCAATGAAATATGTCAATAATAGGGAGATGCCTGGTAGACAGGATATGAGGGGTGGGCTGAAGGGAAGGGAGGGAGTATTTCTCTGTACCTTATGCTCAGTTGTAGTGTAAACATAACACTGCTCTAAGACATAAAGTCTTTAAATGCACAACCATCTTCTTTTTACTGAGTAAAAAATTCTATTTTTGTATATAAGAGAAGATCTGCAAGAAATGTCAGCATTTTCTATAGGTTTTAGGCTTTGGGTGCTTATAGTGTGTATTTATTTTTACTTAGTTTATTTTCTAATGGTTTTTGCTATAAATGTTAATTTTATAATTAAAAAATAAAGAATGAGGAAATTACATATAGCTAAAATAATTTCAACTGCCTTCCTGCTTATCTATATAGCAAATATTTTAAAACAAAGGGATTCTTTGCTTTTTCCTAAAAAAATCATTTCTGTTTCACATTAACGTGTCAGTTACAGTGGCAATTTGAGAAATACAATCTGAGTCAATCACTGTGGCAATCTGAGAAATTATAGGTAGAGCTCACAAAAACAAGCTCACAGTCTGCATATTGAATAAGACCTATTAACTCACTTTAACACGCTGTTTTAGCACAGTCTTGGAGGAATGGGTGAAATGATGGGATGGACTAGTGAGATAGAGTCATTTTGTTCTAGAATGATGAAAAATATTCTAGATGCAGGACCTACAAGGACACTTTATATGAGTAGGTAGTCTACAGGGATGATTAGAAATTTAATGTGATTATCTGTCAAATATCAGAAACCCTTTTTTCTTAAATGTAGATTTGAGGGCACTGTCTAAGAACAAATAAATCAAATATTTGTAGATAGGTGTTGGGAATTTTCATTCCAATGACATTTGTTAGAGTTCATTTAGTATGCAACTATGGTGGAACCATCAAAGTTTTAAGTAAAGAGCATTGTAATCTTGTCCATATATGTAATAAGGTAGTTACATAAGGACATCATTGGACTGAGGTAGTTCTAATGGCAAACTGAAACCTACCAGAATCAAAGCATTCAAATCCAAGTAAACAAGAACTTAAAAATAAGCAATCACAGTCAATTAGACTTTCTCAAATAAAGTGACGGCTTAAACTGTAGCCAAGCAGATAATTTCTTTTCTTTGCTTCCACATATTCTCTATAAAAACATCTCCCATGTTTTTCTGTTGGTAGAGTGCACCTAAGAAACTCTTGAAAAAATAATATATGTGTAAATATCAGTTTATCGTGTGTGTGTGTGTGTGTGTGTGTGTGTGTGTGTGTGTCTGTGTGTGTGTGTCTGTGTATGCCTGTGTGAGAAAGACTGGTGGTAGGAAGCCCAGGTAAGTATGCTTACATTAAGGGCAGAAAAAAAAAAAGCAAGTTAAGAAAGAAAGAAAGAGGGAAGGGAGGGAACAAAAGAGTGGGGAAAAAGAGAAAGAAAATTAGATGGGAAAGGATAGAGTAAATTTATTAAAACCAACATGATAGGAAAATAGGATTAAAATGTAATTATACAAAGAAATAGTGTTTCACCAATAACATAGGACCTCAGGTTTTGGCACTTAAGTATCAATACATTGTTTAAATATCCAGGCCAATAAAACTGTGGCAAGTGGTAGATGCTCTCTATCTGTATATCTACCTCTCTCTCCTGCTGTCTCTCCAAAAGCACACCAACTCCAGTCCTTGCCCCCTTGGAGCAGCTGCTAATCGCTGACTCAAAAATCCTTCCCTTCTTCTTTCTCATCTCCTTCCCCACCACCGTGCACACACACAATGGCGTACCATCCAAACAGGAATAGGAAGAAGAAAGGTAGGTGTGGAAGCCATGGAGTCATTGTCAAGGTAAAAGGAAGCCTTTAGTAAGTCAGCAGATTCAGGCAGGTGGATGGAGAAATACTGTGAGTAAAATGAAGATCACCAGATGAAGTGTAGTATTGCATGTATAACCAACAGGAAAATATACTCAACCTTAAGTACTCTCTGAAGTGCTTTGAAAAGCTTGGACAAGCTTGTGTTTTATGCAAATCAAAGCTGTCTATTTAAAATGCATCATCATCTTAATTTTCACAAATAGTAAAGCAAAAGTCAAACTGAAGAAAGCACATGGTCTCTGGGGAAAAAGAGGGACGAATTTTAATAATATCTTCATAGCTTAATTATTTTAGATAGAAATGACTTTATAGAGTCCTTGATATTCTGTGGTTTTGAAAAAGGGGTAGCCATAAGTACAGTGCATATAAAAATAAAAGTCAGTTTGAAGGAGCTGAGTAGCTTGCTTATTCTAAAGAGAATCCAGCTGCATTTGTTTAGTAAGTAAACATGGCTACTTTTTTTTTTTTTTTGCAAATAACTGCTTCTTTCTAAATTTATAAGGTCTCTCAAGGGTCTTTATGTGAGACACAGAAATGCCTTTTAAAAGTCTACTTAACAAATTTAAGAGGAGTATTTGACAAAATATATAGCTAACCGAAGTACATGTATATCTAGTGCTAAATATGCTAAAAGTAATAGGTTAATATGAAATGTGTATAGTTTCTCATAAGCTTAATGAATCTAATTCAGTAATTTATGTATACATGTATTCATTCATCTATATATCTAGTCAGCCATCTACTCAACATATATTAAATGCCTATTATTTCCAGATTATACAGTAATGTATCTAAATTATGGAGACCAAAAGTAATTAAATTTTCCAGCAAATATAACACAGCACCTTCTTGAAATGCACTATTTTCCTCAATAAGATATATATTTTATCAGCAAAGTGGGTAGCAAATACATCCACTTCTTTTTTTTTTTTTTTTTAATTTTTTTTTAATGTTTTATTTATTTCTAGGAGAGAGAGAGAGAGACAAGGTGAGCAGGGGAGGGTCAGAGAGAGAGGGAGACACAGACTCTGAAGCAGGCTCCAGGCTCTGAGCTGGCAGTCAGTACAGAGCCCGACGCGGGGCTCGAACCCACGAACCGTGAGATCATGACCTGAGCGAAAGTCGGACGCTTAACCGACTAAGCCACCCGGGCACCCCACATCCACTTCTTTTGATTTCGACTACCACTAGCCTAGACTGAAGTGCAAACAGCTGTCTCTGATAATAGCCTGATTTTTCTTTCTATTAATCTTTTTCAGACTTCTCTCGCCATGCCTATCCAATCACTATATTCTTAAACCAATTCATTGAAAGCATCAAAGAGTAGTAAACATACGATTTAATTCAAGTCATGTCACTCTTCCACATATAACTGTTCAATGTCTTCCCACTATACTTTTTTTTTTTTTTGCTTTTGCAAAACCCATAACACAGTCTTCCAGAGTTAAACCCTCATGACTGAGACCTTATAAACTTTATAAAGGTAGCAACATTTATATGCTTATTAAGTAGAACAAAGTATAGTCTTAAATTTTACTTAGTCCTTATTTTTTGATAGAATGAATGGAATACCAATATTCCAATATATGTAGACCAATATCATTATCTCTAAAATGCTCAACACATACGACAACAGAAAGTTACTGGCAGAGGAGCACCTGGGTGTATCAGTTGGTTAAGCATCCAACTTTGGTTCAGGTCATAATCTCACATTGGTGTGTTTGAGCCCCGCGTCAGGGCTCTGTGTTGACAGCATGGAGCCTGGAGCCTGCTTCAGATTCTCTCTCTCTCTGTCCCTCCCCAACAAGCAGACACACTCTCTCTCTCTCTCTCTCTCAAAAATAAATAAACATAATTTTAAAAATATTTTAAAAAAAAGAAAGTTACTGGCAGAGTAAGGATGGACAACCCAGGATTTATGGTGTAGAATTTAAAAGGATGGTATATCTAAAGGGTATAATGAAATTGTTACACTATTCATAGGAGTTATGGAAGACTAGGAGAAAAAGGTGGGTGGAAACACAATTAAAAGCTCAGGTGTATATATCTGTAAGACATTTAAGTGAATCTGTCAAGTAGGCCCTTGAATATGAATATATATATTATATATGAATATATATATATTATATATGTGTGTGTGTGTTATTTTATGTCATCAAAGTACAGGAGGGAGTTTACCTTAGAAAACAGAGGAAACAAAAAAGGAAATGGACTTAAAACTTCAAACAAAATAACCATACTATTACAAGAGGTAGTATCCAGAAAAATAAGAGAAAAACCTAATAGGATGAAGTGATAGGAGGAACACTTACAGATGTGAACAGTCAATAATGTCTGATGTTGATGAACATCATTCAAGTAAAACAAAAATGTCTCTTGTGCATCTGATAGAATGAAGCTATCAATGGTTTTGACATGAACACCTTTATCAGATTAAGGGAGGCAGTAGAAGGGAGGTTTTATTAATGTCTTTGCTTAGGTGAAAGATATTACAGTTTGCTATTTGCAATGACATGAGCAAAGAAGAAAGACTTGATGCCAGGGAATTGAAATAATCAAAAAATGAAGCCTTTAGGTTATGAAGATTAGAGGTCAGTGATTGGCTAGAATATACCAGATGCTCAAAAAAAGGTAGCTATTAAACTTTTATCAGAAAGAGTAAATATTACTGTAGTAAGTTTTAATGTGTGTTTGTCGTATAATGAAACAATGCTTTTGCTAAGTATTTGCTTACATAAGTCTTCATAAAATAAATATGACTATTGGTGAACCTGGGTGGCTCAGTTGGTTAAAGGTCTGACTTCGGCTCAGGTCATGTTCTCACAGCTCATGAGTTCAAGCTCCGCGTGAGGCTCTGTGCTGACAGCTCAGAGCCTGGAGTCTCCTTCCGATTCTGTGTCTCCCTCTCTCTCTCTCTCTCTCTGCCCGTCTCCCCCTCATGGTTTCTCTCTCTCAAAAATAAACAAACATAAACATTTTTAAAAAATAAATATGACTTGATTTTCACATCATACCAACTGAAAAATAAGATTTTAGCCATAAAATACCAGTTCACTGACACTCTCCCATCCTCTCTAGCCCAAATCTGGTCTGATAAATGTTTCTCCTAAGTTGTTCTGGGAATCACAAAGGGTGCTTCACGAAGGGTCCAAAGATTAACTAATTGTCTTGGCACCAGATCGTGTCTGTTTTCCCCTCTGTTCCTTCAGAGATGCTTCTACCATCACTATATCCAAAAGGGGGACTTGTGTGACTATAGTTGCTACCTACCAAGAGCATCACTCATAACTCAGTAGTAGTGATCAAGAGTGTCAGTCTCTGCTTTCAATTCCTAACACTGAAGACAATGAGGCATCACAGCTGGTGTGCTTGCCATTGCCAACTACCACTGTAATTGCCGCATCTATCATTGCTAATCCTGACACCATATTTGCCAATGTCTTTTCCAATAACCTCAGTAATATTCCCAATGTGCCTTGCTCTCAGTTGCCTAGGAGTATTGTAGAGTAGCATTCACTTAGCTTTTAGTTGCCCTTTCATTAACACCTTCTCCTTCTAGTAATCAATTGAGATTTCAATGAAGCTGAAGCTATGGATGATGTCCATTCTCCCAACTACTGATCTTTCCAAATGTCATTTTCCCTTGCCTAATTTTACTTATTCCTCTTTATGGGGTGGGGGGAGGTGCTGGGACAATGGGACGGTGGGTGATGGTGGTAGTGGAGATTCTCAGCTTATTATAAAAATGAGTTTGCTTCCAGACTAAACCATTCATATCAGGATTTTTCTAGCATGGGCACAAAATAGGTTCCTGACCTATTTGTCAAACCATGTGTGACAACACTGAGTCCAGTCCTTGTTTTTTTAATGTGTTCTGTATTATACCTGCTAGAAAAATGCAAGTGAATGGTTAATATGTAATTTAGGAGGAAAAGAAGGAATGAGATGCTTTCTTTGTGTACGTTGAAAGAATCAGCAAATTAATTCATGAAAGTTACTTAAAGTTTAAGCCTAGTTCTAAAATAACCCATGGAATTCTCATAAGCTTTCCTCAAACCTAAGGTCAAAAAAGAAAATAAAAACAATTTAAAAGTCAGATACATTTTGGCTCACATTTCCCAATTTACTAAATTTTTATGTGTTTTCTTTTTTTTAGTACTTTTTTGAAGTCATGCCAGAGTATTAGCACAGGTTTAGCAATCATAATAATCAAGTGCTTATTTCCCAAAGGTATTATTTTGGATGTCAATTGGCAAAGATCCCACGTGATGATGATGATGATAATGGACCTGCACCTGGTACGTATTAGAAACTTAATATTTTAAGAATTGGCATATGAATGAATGATAACTGCATTTTCATGGAGTACTACAAAACATATCATACATTAGCTGATTTGGTTCATAAAACAATCGTGTAAGAGTAGGAATTATCAATCTCACTTCAATAATGAGGCCTAGACTAATTAAGAGATTTACCCAATGACCGAACAGCTAATAAAATAATTGAAATTAAGGACTTCTGGCTCAACCTCTTTCCTTTTTCTCTATTTAATTCTATTCTAAAGTGCTTTCTCTTTATTATTTAAATATATGATTTAAGGCAATTTGGTAGAACCTTTACCACTGGGCATTGGTGACCTACCTCTCTCAATTCTAGCTTAAATTTGATTACCCAGATTCTTCTCAAAGGGTGCTTCCTCTTCAAAAACTAGTTAAATAAAGTCAGTCTGGATTTCTTTACCAAGAAGTTTTATTTAAGTGTTTTGATTGACGAGTATCAACTCTCTTACTTTGACAAGTATTACTCTTAACATGACAATTCTTAAACTGTGGTTTAATGACACCAGGTTGTTTCAATAGGTGAAAATTTGTGCTAAAAAAAGAAGAAAATAACTTAATTCATGTGAAGATATTAGGAAACGTAGACAAATATATTTTTCCATCCACAGAATGAAGTGACTCAGTAGTACAATGGACAGTACACTGACCGTCTATGTTTTCATACACAGAAAAGCAAAGAACCCTAACTCATATAATATATTTGGCAAACATGTCATCGACAGATATACTTTTACTTACTTTTTTATTATTTTTAAGTGTTTTATTTATTTTTGAAAGAGAGCATGAGCAGGGAAAGGACAGACAGAGAGGGGGACAAAGGATCTGAAGTGGATTCTGTGCTGACAGCAATGAGCCCAATGTGGGTTTAAACTCACACACCTTGAGATCATGACCTGAGTCAAAATCAAGAATCAGTCACCCATCTGACTCAGCCACCCAGGCTCCCCAACAGGTATACTTTTTAAAATCTTCACCTACATCACAGGAGGAAACAGTGGTTTCTTAAAACATGTGAGCAAAAGTGAAAATGTATTTGCTGCTTCAAGACAAAGTCTAGGTATACCAAAAAATTCAAGGACTATGCTATCCTTACTATTTATATTGTATTCTAAGAAAGAGCAGTAGTTATCACAAGGATTCTTGGTACAATGCAGACTCATAGTTCTCACAATTAAAAGTCTTTAATTAGAATTTGTATTTTAACAAGATTCTCCATGCAGTTTCTGTGCACACTAAAAATGTGAGAAATAATGATCTAGACTTATAGAAACCTCAGAGGTCCTCAGCAGCTAACCCATTCTTTTCAATACATGGTTCTAAAATCAAGTATTCAGTAAATTAATATATTTATTGAAATAATGAATACATGATTATTTATGTTGCAATAAAAACACTCATAGTAACTGCTCTGATGGTAACTGCTCTTATGGTACTTGTAAATTAATGGGACAGACCTTGAAGAAAAAAAGTGATAAATGTTTCATAAGAGGAAATAAAATAAGTTGTGAAAGTTATATAACTAGACTAGAGCAGTGATTGTGAAATCTGATCATATCTACTAGTCACCTAGAGAGCTTGTTAAAGCACATTTTTGAGGGCCTCCACCCCATGTCCCATACCCCTAGAGTCTGTGATTCAGCAGGTCTAGGTTTCTGTTCAATAATTTGCATTTCTATCAAGCTTACCAGGGGGGGAGATGCTGGCAATTCAATGACCATGTTTTGCACATAGAGGTTAGAGAGTCTAACAGGAGTCATCCCTACAAAAGTAAACACGGAGTTGACCTGAAGCTAAGAAAGTAACTAGTACAAAAGAGAGGTAATGAATAGCAGAGAGATTTAACATGTGTGAGAACTCTGAGGTAACAGAGGCAAGGTGGGGGGTAAGGAAAAAAACAAGGAAACCACTGAGAGGGAAAAGGTAGTGTGGGAAAAGACTGATTCAATAAAATAAAAAGGAATTCACTGCTCTTGGAATGTAGAGACCCTAAGAGATTTATTTATTTTTTATTTTTTAATGTTTTTTTATTTATTTGTGTGTGAGAGAGAGAGAGCATGAGCAGGGGAGGGTCAGAAAGAGAGGGAGATACAGAATCTGAAGCAGGCTCCAGGCTCTGAGCTGGCTGTCAGAACAGAACAGAGCCTGATGCGGGGCTCGAACCCATGAACCATGAGATAATGACCTGAGCCACCCAACCGACTGAGCCACCCAGGCGCCCCGAGATCCTCAGAGATTTAACAAGTTGAGAAAAAAACTCAACCATGAAGAGTCTTCTAATCTATAAGACTGAATTTGGTTGTTAACATAAGAACCTATTTAAGCATAAAAATTGAAGAATCAGTTTTGTAGTTTTTAGACTCTGATAAAAAATGCAGTGGCTAGAGCCAAATGTTCATATGAGATGATCTGTCAAGAGAATTTGTCTTCTGGAAAGAGGTAAGAGTGTCTTAGATTAAAGTGATAGTAGTAATAGATAGAATTCACTGAAACTCAATTGGACAGCTTTACCAAGTTTTAATTTAGTCTTGTCATATACCCATTCTGGTGCAGTGGCAGTCTTAAAGACATTAGCCTCAATTTCTTGTGTGCTTTCTTGGTTCTGAAGAAAGTACAGCAAACTTTCTGCCAAAGCAGTTTTCTGTTTTGATCTGCCGTGGGGCTTCCTGAAGGACTGCCGCAAGTAGTTTACCTTTGTTATGTCCAACCGGCAGTAACTTCAGGGTGAAGAAGCAAACTTGAGGGAAAAAATTCCTTAAAACAATTGAAGCCTATGAATGAGCCTCTGCCTCCTGGGGCAAAGGTTAGACTTTATGACAAACAACAGACATGCTGAAAGCCTTGAAGAAAAATCTAGGGAGTAAGATAATTTTGTGAATTAAGAGCTCTGAGAAACTCCTGAAAATTTTTTGAGAAACACAGAGACAGAGCATGAGTGGAAGAGGAGCAGAGAGAGAGCAAGACACAGAATCTGAAGCAGGCTCCAGGCTCCAAGCTGCCAGCACAGAGCTGATGTGGGTCTCAAACTCATGAGCACTGAGATCATGACCTGGGCCAAAGTCATGCACTTAACCCACTGAGCCACCCAGGTGCCCCTGAAGCAAACTTCTAAATGACTTGGCCAAAACCTTGAAGGAATGTCTCCAGACAGAGCCAACTGGCAAAGGAAGTTCTTTTTTTTTTTTTCTTGTACCTAGAAATTTGAGAAAACCTATTAGCCAAATACAGAACATTCTATCCAACATGTGGGGAATAAGCTAAGGAATCCCTCAGGCTTATACCAATGGGTTAACAAGGCATAGAGAAATAAAAAGCCATAGTATTCTCACACCCGAGTTTGGGTAAACATGATTGGCACCCTGAGAATAGGAAAGTGCAAAGGCACCCCAAGAATAAGGGGGTGCTGAACCCCAAAGACAGAGAGGGATGGGCAAAGGCCTAAGATAGGAACGGGTGCAAAGGCTCCCAATACAAAGGTATATGACGTAAGCAAGATTAGGCATGCAGGGCAAAAGTGTCCCCCAATTTAGTACTATCGCAGAGAAGCTGCTTTCACCGGAGAATAGGGCCAGGTTAGGCAAAACAAGTAAATTGGACTATAGACCACTGTGCTGCAGGCTAAGCAGCCCAGAGTGGAGATGGGTAACAAAAGAAAAGGTGTCTTGTTAACCCTGAAGTTATTTCCCTTCTCTTCTCCCCTAGGCTTGCTAAGACAAACAGATATGGCGCCTCCTATCTGCTGTTAACAACCATATACCCATCTGCCTGGGCACCTGGATTTTGCTTTATATTGACCCAAACCCCAAGCACTGTATATCTTCAAAAATCCCCTTTCCCTCATGCCCAGAAGTTAAAGTTCACAGTTTCTTTGTCTCTCTATGCATGTCCATCACGTTTGTAAACCTTCTGATCTTAATAAATACGGGGCAAGGTACTTTTTCGGGGCTCTTATCTTTTCTCAGACATTAGCCATCTTTCTCTCCTAATTTTTAAACCTTCGTCCCACTCTTTTGCTAAGACAAGAGAGAACTTTAGACCTAGAGTCTACGACAACAGCACAATACACATTCATAAGCACACATGGAATATCTTCTAGGACAGACAATATGGGAGCCCACAAGACTTAACAAATTCAAAATTGAAATCATACCAACTATCTTATGTGACCACAAAGCATTACCTTTATAAGTTTAAAATAGAAATCATACCATGTATGCTCTCAGACCACAGTGGAAATAGATTAGAAATCAGTAAAAAAAAAAAAAAAAAACCTAATACCAAAATGCATAAATAACATTCATAGATGACATGTGAGTCAAAGAAGAAATCAAGGCAAATGTAAAATATTTTGCACTAAATTTAAAACACAATTTATCAAAGTTTGTGCATTGCAAAAGCAGTGCCTACAGGATAATTTATAGCTTTGAATTCCTATATCCACCTTAAGAAACTATAAAAAGAAAAGGAAATTAAAGTCAAAGTAAACAGAAGAAAAGAATAAAATTAGTACAAAAATCAAGGAAATTCAAAGCACGAGATCAATAGAGAAAAATCAGTGAAACCAAATACTAGTTCTTTGGGAAGGTCAATAAAATTGATATGCCTTTAGCCAGGCAAAGTAAGAAAAAACATAGAGAACATGAATTACTAAAATAAAAATTGAAAGAGGCACACTATTACATATGCCATGGAAATTTAAAAAATGATAAAGGAATACTATGAAATACTCTATGTCCACAAATTTGAAGACCTAAATGAAATAGACCAGTTCCTTAGAGACAGTTTTCAAAACTCCCAGAATAAACTGAACAGATTCATATCTATTTGAGAAAATAAATCAACAACTGATAGCTTTCTACAACTAAGTACCAGGATCACATGAATTTAATGGCAAATTCTACCAAACATTTAAGGAAGAAATTGTACTGAATCCGTATCTTTCAGAGGATAGAAAAGAGGGAATACTTTCTAACTCATTCTATGAAAGAATTATTAGTCCAATACCAGGAACGAAGACATTACAAGAAACCACAGCCCATAGATGAAAAAATCTTCAACAAAATATTAGCAAATCAAATTCAATAATTTGTAAAAAGAATTATAAACTATGATCAAGTGTGCTCTAACCCTAGTAGTCAATTCTGGCCAATAGTTGAAAATCAGTTAAGACAATCCATCACATCAATAGGCTAAAAAGGGGAAAAAGGATGTAATAATATATGCACAAAATTAATTTGATAAAATTCATGTCCCATTCATGTTAAAACTCTCAGAAACCCAGGAATAGAAGGAAACTTTCATTGATTTAATTTTTTTTAAACCCACAAAAAGAAAAAAAAAAAAAAAGCCCTACATCTAACATACTTGATGAGACACTCAAAGCTTTCCAACTCAGCTCAGGTACAACGATGTCCCCTCTCACTACTGCTTTTCTTTCTTTCTTTTTTTTTTTTTAAATTGTTTTAAAATTAATGTTTATTTTTGAGGAAGAGAGAGTGCATACACAAGAGGGAGAGGGGCAGAGAGAGAGAGAGGAAGACACAGAATCCAAAGCATGCTCCGGGGTCTGAGATGTCAGCAGAGCCTGAGGAGGGGCTCCAACTCACAAACTGCAAGATCCAAGATCGTGACCTGAGCCAAAGTCAGACACTTAACTCACTGAGCCACCAATGTGCTCCTCAGTACTGCTTTTCAATATCATATTGGAAGACCTAACTAATGCAGTAAGACAAGAAGATAAAAAGATATATGGATTGGGAAGTAAGGAATAAAACTGTCTTGCTCCCAGATAACATGAGCATCTATGTAGAAAATCTGACAGTGTCAACAAAAAGAATCTCCCAGAAATAAGAAAATAATCTCATAGCAAGGTTGGAGGACAAAGGTTAATACAAGAACCAATCACTTTTTCATATACCATCAATGAGTGAAATTTGGAATCAAAAATACAATTTACCTTATTCCCCTAAATGAAGAGCTTTGGTAGAAATCTAACAAAGTATGTGTCAGATGTATATGAGGAAAAATACAAATTTTGGGCAGTTTCTTACAAACTAAACATACCCTTACCATATTATCTAGCATATGCACTCCTTGGTATCTACCCAAATGAGCTGAAAACTTATGGCCACATCATAACCAACACATAGATATCTCTAACAGCTTGATTCAAAATTGCCAAAACTTGGAAACAACAAGGATGTCCTTCAGTAGGTGAATGGACAAATAAACTGGTATTTTCAGAGAATGGAGAATGAATCAGCACTAAAATGCAATGAGCTATCAAACCATGAAAAGACGTGAAGAAATTATAAATTCATATTATTAAGTATAAGACACCAATCTGAAAAGGCTATGCACTGCATGATTCCCACTATATGACATTTTGGAAAAGCCCAAACTATTGAGATATTAAAAAGATTGGTGGTTACCATGGGCTAGGAAGGAGGAGAGGGATAAATAGGCAGAGCACAGAGAATTTCTAGGGCAGTGAAATACTTTGTATGCTGCCAAAATAATGGATATATGTAATTACACATTTATCCAAATCTACAGAGTATACAGTACCAAGAGTGGACCATAATGTGAACTTTGGACTTGGGTAACCATGGTGTTTCAATGTGGTTCATCAGCTGTAGCAAAAGCAACACTCTGGTGGGGTATATTGATAATGGGAGGTTAGGAATGAGGAGGGCCAGGGAATATATGGGAAATCTTTATACCTTCTTAATTATGCCATGAACCTAAAGCTGCTCTAAAAGTAAAAAATTTAATAAAATAAAAAATTTAAAAGAAAATTAGAAAACAATTCTATTTACAATATCATTAAAAATTAAAACTACTTGGAATAAATTCAACTAAGGAGGTCTAAGACTTGTATAGTGAAAACTAATAAACATTGCCGACAGAAATTTAAAAAGGCCTAAGTAAATAGCAAGATATAATGTATTCATGAATTGTGTCAGTTAAAACCTTTAAGATAGTAATGCTTCCCCCAAGTAATATAAAGATTCAATAAAATCCCTATCAAAACTCCAATTATTTTGCTATTTACCTATCTTAAAACTGAACTACAAATGTTATCAAAATTGTGTGGCACTGACGTAAGGATGAACGTATAAATTAGTTGAATAGAATTGAGATTCTAGAAATAAGCTATATACCTGTGGTCTAATAATTTTTTTAAGTTTATTTATTTATTTTGAGAGAGAGAGAGAGAGAACACTCATGGGAGGGGCAAAGATGGGGCGGGGGTGGGGGAGAATCCTAAGCAAGCTCCACAGTGTCAGCGTGAAGCCTGATGTGGGGCTCAAACCCACAAACCATGAGATCACGACCTGAGCAGAAATCAAGATTGATCGACTGAGCCACCCAGACACCCCTGTGTTTTTTTATAAAGGTATCAAGGCTATTCAGTGGAGAAAGAACATCATCTTCAACAAATAATGCTCAAATGGTATCCATGTACAAAATAATAAATTTGGACACTCAACCTCACACTATTAAAATTAACTCAAAATATATCAAAGATCTACTTTTGGGTATTAAACCTATAAAACTCTTAGAACAAGTAAGGGCATTTCTCATTATTTTATTTGGCCATTGTTTACTATGAAACATTGTTTTCAGTGTTTTCTGACACTGAAAATATGGGCCACAAAGTAAAAAATAAACTGGAATTTATCTAAATTAAAATTCTATACATAAAAGAACACCATAAAAAGAGTTAAAAGACTTCTCATGGGAGTGGGAGAACATATTTTCACACTACATATCTCATAAAAGTTTAATATCCAAAAAAATAAAGAATTCTTATAACTCAGAAAAAAAGGGAAAACAACCCAACTAAAATAAGCAAAGGATCTGAACAGACACTTCTCCAAAGGTGATATATGCATAATAATATACACATAAAAAGATAATTAATGTCATTAGGGAAATTTAAATGGAAACCTTATGAGATACTACTTCACAGTCACTGGGATGGCCATAATCACAAACCAAGAAATAGCAAGTTTTGGGGAGAGTATGGAGAAACTAGAATCCTTAGACTTTGCTGGTATAAATGGAAAGAGTGGTTCTTATTGAAAATAATTTTGGGATTCCTCAAAAAGTTAAAATACAGAATTTTCAGTTTCACTACTAAGTATACATCAAAAAGAACAGAAAACAGATGTTCAAAATTTGTACACAAGTGTTCATTATAGAACTATTCACAATAAGTAAATGTGAGAACCCAAACTGATCAATAGTAAACAAACAGATAAACAGAAAACACATGTGGTATATCTGTAAGTGGATTACTCTTTTTCCATAAAAAGTAATGAAGTATAGATATATGCTATAACATCAGTGAACCCTGAAAACATAACATGAAGTAAAAGAAGCCAGATATGTGGGGCACCATCAGTTGAATACGACTCTTGGTTTCAGCTCAGGTTGTGATCCCAGGGTTTCAAGAAATCAAGCCCTGCTTTAGGCTCCTTGCAGACAGCATGGAGCCTGCTGGGGATTCTTTCTCTTTCACTTTCGCTTTCCCTCTCCCTGCCCCTTCTTTGCTTATGTTCTCTCTCTCTCTCTCTTTCTCTCTTTCTCTCTTTCTCTCTCTCTCTGTGTGTCTTTCTCAAAATTAAATAAATAAGCATTTAAAAGTAGAAGCTGGATATAAAAGGCCATATATTATAGGATTCCATTTATATGAAACATCCAGAATGGCAAATCCAAAAAATACAAAACAGATGAGAAGTGGCCAGGATCTGAGAGGAGGAGGTGTTTCATCTATTCTGTTTAATGGATACAATTTCCTGTTTGGGGTGATAAAAAAATTCTGGCATGAAACAGCATAGGTGCACAACATTACATATGCCCTTAATGTCACTGAATTGTATATTTTTAAAGGTTAAAGTTGTTAATTTTATATTATGTATCTTTTGCCACAGTATAAAAGAATGGACAGAGTTATTATATATTCACAAGTCAGATTTGTAGGAAACAGAAGAGATGTGATTATGATGCCCAGATTTCATCTTAAAAAATGAATAATGGCCCAGTTAATAGATCAAAAACATATCTGCAAGGAAAAGGGAAAATTAGCTTGAGTTTGAAATTTTAAGGTTGAAGCTTTCATAGAACATAGAAATAGATGTGATAATAAATCAGTTGGATATGAAGAATGTAGCTGAGGTTGGAGATCTGGACTACAGATACGGTTTAGAGAATCATAAGTGGTCACTGAAGACATGAGAGTGTATGAAAGCACCACGACTATGGAGCCCTAAGAACATCATTCAAATGTTAGAGGAGAATAAATGGCAGATATTTTGGGGAGATAGACTCACAATAATAGAAGAACTAGCAGTTTAAAAGTGACTGCAAGGAGGTATAGTGATTCAATGAAAGAGAGAATAGTCAAAAGTATTGACTGCTATAGGCTTCAAATGTGGCCTAAGAGCAGAGTCATGTGATTTCAATTAATCAATATGGAGTCATTATTGATCTTTTGAAAGAAAGCAGTGACAGGAAATCTGATTGAAATGGTTTTGAAGAATATGTTGACTTTAGGGAAGAAATGGAAGTAGTCATAGTATACTACTCAACTGAGAACTTTAATTATGAAGGCTAGTGAGATTAGAACTGTATTTTGGGTAAATGTAGTGTTGGTGGAAGAATTTCTTGTTTGCTGGGGGGTGGGGTTTGGAATGGAGACAATTAAATACATTTTTAAAAAATAGTTAAGTAGCACACTTCCATTAAGGGAAACTGACAGTAAGTTAATGCTTTTAAGATGCTGGGAAGTGAGGCCAGTTTGTATGAAATATAATCAAAAAGCTGAAGAACAAAATTACATAGGTTCATAAACTTACTATTTCAGATACACAGCTATTCTTCTGGGAATACACAGTGTACTATTTAAAAAGTATATAAAAGCTAGTATAGGTCTCATTATATGTTAGAAGATTCATTAATCGAAAAATTGTAAACCTATTTAATATACATTTTTGTTCCTTCTTAGAATGAATCACTGATATTAATAAATATATCAGCATCCACCTGCATATACTTTACCAGAATTTTAATCACATCACTTAATGCTTATAGATCACATCCAAAACACTTCCATTGAAATCCAAAATATAGCAATGCTTATAAAGCATATTACTGATGTATTTAATGAATGTTTTGCTTTTATGATACTGAATGTGGAATATTTATTCTAAACATCATCTTCTATGTATTGTAGGCATATTGAATAAGAAGGAAAATAACTTAAAAGATAACAAAATGGAAGTAATATATAGTGTACATACATATAATTAAAAATAAAAATACAGTTGTACTTTAATCTGACATATAATGTGATACCACCTGTGAGAAACACAGAAGAGGATGATAAACATACGTTAATTACTTCTGCAAGGGTTGCATTTCCCAGTATGATCTGATTTATTTGGTTTATCAAAATGTTTAAAATACATTTTATACATATGCAAACATCAGATACACTGAATTTAAAAAATCTATAATAAATAATGTCATTTTTAGTACCAGATGAAGTTAAAGAGGAACTAATTTTTGTCTTTTAAAACTTTTTTAATGGTTTTTATTTTTGAAGGAACAAGACAGACAGACACAGAATCTGAAGCAGGCTCCAGGCTCTGAGCTGTCATCAGAATTCAATACGAGGCTCGAACTCTGAACTGTGAGATCATGACCTGAGCAGAAGTTGGACGCTTAACCAAAGGAGCCAAGGGGCCCCATAAGTAGCTACTTTTTAAACTACCAAAAATATATAGAATTTGTATGTGTTTAAGATAAAGCATTGTGAGAAAAGAAATAAGCTGTTTACTCACAATTGTGGATGTTTCTTTAGATATCAGTAGAGAGCAGACTGTAAAATTTAATGACTTAGAGCAGAGATTTTGATTTCAAACTGAGTTTCAGACAGTCCTGTATAAAGTCATGGCTCTATATACCAAGTGACTGATCCTGAGCAAATGATATATCCCATTAAATCCCTTTCTTCATCTGTAAAACAGGTTAGTAATAGTAGTATCTATTTTATACTTTTACTTTATAAAAAAAATAAAGCAATCCACATTAACTAGTGTACTATATGGATAATATTTTAAACTAGTTTTTTTATTTTTTTATATTTTTTTATTTATTTTTTTAAAAATGTTTTATTTATTTCTAGGAGAGAGAGACAGCGTGAGCAGGGGAGGGTCAGAGAGAGAGGGAGTCACAGACTGAAACAGGGTCCAGGCTCTGTGCTGGCAGTCAGCACAGAGCCCGATGCGAGGCTCGAACCCACGAACCACGAGATCATGACCTAAGCGAAAGTCGGACGCTTAACCGACTAAGCCACCCAGGCGCCCCTGTGATTTATTTTTTTTTTAATTATACTACTCATCTTTTGCCAAAAATTGGGTACTTTTGTTATACCAAAGACAGTAGCATGTAAACTTGTAGGAAAAAAAATGAGAAAGAAAATTGATTAAGGTGGTTGTCTCCAGAGAATAAGTCTTCTAGGCAGAAAAAGTACAAGTAACCTACCTCAGTTATTCCTCTGACTTATCCAACAATATGTATGATAATTAAATTGGCCTTCTTTAGATCTCCTTACCTTCATTTACTTTCAACCTAGTTATGGTTTTTAATCAGATATTGAGCCTGATTGGCACCTTGTATAAACCTTGTATGAACGTTTTAAGAAGGAAAAAAATTCTTGTGTGGGATTTCAATAGAACTTGCTCTTTGTTAAAGTAATTGGGTGCTAATGGGCTCCCATATTTTCTCTAATAATAACTAGTTTGCTCCTATGACCTAAAGTCAAGAAGTAGAAAATTATTTGCAATCATAACTAAAAAGCTCTGTGTATTTAAGTTTCTTTTTTGTGTGTGTGGAAACTAATGGTTTGCTAAACTTAATATTGAATAATAAAATTGAGCTAGAAAGAATCTTCAAACTACCTTAGGTTAATTTCTTTATTTAAGAGACAAAAACTAATTCCAAATATAAAGGAATGCTTCTAGGTCACACAAGTAATTAATGGCATAAGCTAAAACCTGAATTGTAAGACAGTTTTCATTTATGGTATTATGCTTGACTCATTTTTTTTAAATGGTCAATAGGTATTTATTGAGAACCTACTATAATGTCACAACCCCTATCTGAAGTCCTTGGAGCTAAATAAATCTTAGAATCTGAAATTATTTTAGGTACATTTGCATATACCCTATTTTTAGCAGCACTGGTACAGTACCCTTCATTTCAAAAATATATATTTCTACAATGAAATATAGGACTATTCATATTAAGTGGAATAAGACTATAATGGTCACACATCAGTTTAGATCAAACTTGGCCATCAAATGAATGATAAAGATAATTTTTATTTACAACTATTTGGGTGTGAGATTGAAGCTAAAATATGGAGAGGACACTAAATAGTTTATCACTTAGAAGATCAGGAACAAAGCAAGAATGACCACTAGCTCCACTTCTTTTCAACCTAATGCTAGAGGTTCTAGCAATGCAATGAAAAAAGAAAATGAAATACATAATATTTCATTTGTAAAGGAAGAAATAAAAAACCTTTCAGATTCACAATGTGATTTTGTATATAGAAAACTTTACAGAATTACAAAATAGAAAATTTTACAGAGCAAACAATATTTCATAACACAATAACAACTTTTAAAAAATGTATTTCTATGTGCTACCAGTGAACAAAACACAATTAAAATTATTTCTGAATAAACTTAACCTAGAAGGTGAAGAACATAGACTCTGTAAACTATAAAACATTTGTGAAAGAAATTGAAGACAATACAAATAGCAAGACATAACATGCTCACAGATTGATAGAATTAATATTGTTAGAAGGTCTGTACTTCCCAAAGCAATCTATAGATTGGAAGTCATTTCAATCAAAATACTAAGAGTATTTTTCACAAAACTAGAAAAAATAATACTAAAATTTTTATAGAACCACAAAGGCTCTAAAAAGCCAAAGCAATCTTGAGAAAGAAGAACAAACTGGAGGTATTACACTACTGAGAGTACACTGGAGGTACTCCCAGATTTCAAGCTGTATTACAAAGCATTAATAATCAAAATAGTCTGGTGTTATTGGGAGAAAAAGAGACACATGGATCAGTGCAACAGGTTAAAGAACCCAAAAATAAATCCACTTATGGGGTCAGTTAATTTACAACAAGGGAGGCAATAATATATAATGAGCAAATAAACAATAAACAGCATTGGGAAAATTGGATAGCTGTCTGTTAAAAAATGAATCTGGACCACTTTCTTAAAAACATATACAAAAATAAATTCAAAATGGATTGAGGACCTAAAAGTGAGGCATAAAACCATAGAACTCTTTAAAGAAAAAAGAGGCAGTGATTTTTTTGGACATCAACCTTAGCAATCTATTTATAGATATGTTTCCTCAGGCAAGAGAAGCAAAGGTAAAACTATACTATTGGGATTACATAAAACAAAACAAAACAAAACAAAAACAAAAAACAAAAAACTTCTGCGCAGTGAAGAAAACCATCAATAAAGAAAAAGGCAATGTCGTGAATGGAAGAAAATATCTGCAAATGATATATTCACTAAAGATTAATATCCCAGCCATATAAACAGCTTATATACCTGAACACCAACCATCATCATCATCATCATCATCAAAAAATGGGCATTTTCCTAAAGAAGACACACAAAAGGCTAAGAGACACATGAAAAGAAAACATCTTAAGGTTTATGCCGAATACTGGCATTTCTTCTGAATGTCTGGGGCTTGGGTACATGCTAGGCAAAGTATGCCTATATGACTAACACCAGTAAAAAAACAAGATCATTTCATCTTTAATGAGCTTCTTTAATAGGCAATATCCCACATGCATTGTGACAATTAGATTCTGAAGGACTTAAGCACCTCCTGTGAGTCCACTGTGAAAGTACCTTTGGAAACGTGATTTCTTTCTAAACTTCACTAAATGCACCTTTTTTCCTCACATGTTTTGCTTCATGCCTTCACTGTGATAAATTTTAGCTGTACCTTATACTGAGTTCTAAGTCTACCTAGCAAATCATCCAACCTACTTTTAGTCTTAGGGAACCCCAAGAATCAAGTTTAAAAGCTAAATCTATACAATTTGTAATAAAAACAGGAGCAAGTTTTCATGCACTTGAGTTAGGTAAAAACTTGTATATGTGTTACTAAAATCATAAGAAATAAAGGAAATTTTGATTATTTTGAAGTTCATCAAATATTTTTTCATTTAAAGATACCATTAAGAAAGGAAATAGGTCAATAAACTATGAAAGGAAAAAAAGAAAGCAAATAGGTTAAGTACAGAATGCAAGAATATAGTTGCAATCATATATCTGATAGAAAACTTTCATCCATCCAATAAATGGACATTTAGCCAAATAAAATATTTGAATGGCTAACAGGTACATGAAAAGTTACTCACTTTCATTACTCATTGAAAATTAAACCCACTATAAAATACTACTTCTTTCCCAGTAGAATGACTACAAGTCCAAAGACAGAACTGGCACTGGTGAGAATAAAGAGAAACTATAAGCCTCAAACTTTGATGTTTACCATGTAAAAAGTTGGAAACATGTTTGAATAATTGTTTGACAGTTTCTCAGAAAGTTAAATATAAATTTATCATCTGATCAAGAATTCAACTCCTAGATATTAACCCAAAATTAATGGAAATGTATTTCCATATAGATACCTGTACATGGATGTTTATAGCAGCATTCTTTATCATAAGCAAATAGTAGGGGAGACAGTAGCGGAGGGAAAATCAATGTCCACTAATTGGTGAATAGTCAAATAAAAGGTGGCATATTAATGCTATGAAATATGATTCAGCATTAAACAGGAACAAACACTTACATGTTACCATATAGGACCTCAAAATCATGATACTAAGTGAAAGAATGCAGACATAAAAGGCCCCATATTGTATGACTAATGTATCTAATTCAGAAAAGACAAATTTATAGACACAGAAAATACATTAGTATGTGCCAGGGTTTGACAATGGGAAGCAGTAAATGCAAGTAAGCCTCAGATTTCTTTATCAGGTGAATAGAAATATTCTAAAATCAAGTTTTAATGATGGTTACATAACTGTAAATTTACTAAAACTTTTGAATTCTATCCTTAAAATAACTGATTTTATTGTTTAGAAACTATAACTCACTACAGCTGTTAAAATTAAATCATTACTATGGCTCAGTATATGTATTTTTTGTAAATTTGTCTTATGTGCTTGAGAAGGATGTCTATTATTGAATTGTTGATTACATGTTAATGGCATTGTTCAATCATATACCATGGAAATACATCTTGTCTTTTGCTTTATAATTCTCTCAAATTTTGCATTATTTTGAGGATATTTTATTGAATGCACTTAAAATTCTATAATATTTTCCTATGAATTAAACATTTCATTTGTATTTAACCTAATAATGATTTTCATCTTAAACTTTCTTTTTCTTGAAAAAAAACCAGTTACCTCAGATTTAATTAGAATAGTATTTAACTTTTGGCATTTGAGTATCTCCATTTTTTAAAATATTTTATTTCTGAGAGAGAGAGAGAGAGAGACAGCATGAGCAGAGGAGGGTAAGAGAGAGAGGGAGACACAGAATCTGAAGCAGGCTTCAGGCTCTGAGCTAGCTGTCAGCATAGATCCCCACCTGAGGCTCAAACCCACTAACCGTGAGATCATGACCTGAGCTGAAGTCGGACATTTAACCCGTTGAGCCACCCAGGCGCCCCTGAGCATCTCCATTTTTTAGCAGTATTTTGAGGTCCCAAATATGGTCTATTTTGATAAATGTTCCATGTGCATTTGAAATGAAAGTGTATTCTATTTTTTGATAGAAGAGTATTCTACAAATATCGATTAGGTAAAGATGGTTGATCTAGTACTTCAAGTTTTCTGTATCTTTAATAACTTTCTGTACTTAGTCTATTAATTATTGAAAAACAAATACTGAATTCTGAGGCTGTAACTATTGGTTTATTTCTTCTTTGAATTTAATCACCTTTCATTCCATCATTTTAAGTAGCATTAAATATGTATATTTGTTATATACAGTATGGTAATGACAGAATATTCTTTATTTCTGGTGAAATTCTCTTTTCTAAAATCTGCTTTGTCTAAAATAGGGCATAGCCACTCCAGATTTGTATTAATTAGTGACATTAAGGTATAAACTTTCCTATCTTTTTAATTTTAACCCATTTGTTTTTTTATATTTAAAATGTGCTTTTTAGGCAGTATATACTTATAGCTTGTGATTTTATTTAGCCTAACATTGTATTTCTTCAATTGAGGGTGTTTAACTCAGTACATTAATTGGATTAATAAATTTGTATTTTACTAAAATTGAAAACAGGAATTCAACAGGAAAAATTAAAGGAAGCAAAAGCTAGTTCTTTGAAAAAAAATTAATGATAAACCTTCAGCCAGTAGAACTAAGAAAAAAAGAGAATATGCAAATTACTCTATCAGAAATAAAAGAGGAAAAGTCTCTACAGATCCAGGGCATTAAAAAAAAAATGTAAAGCAATATTAAGAAGAGCTCAGGGTACCTGAGTGACTCGGTTGAGTCTCTGACTCTTGATCTCAGATCAAGCCATGATCCAGTAGGTTTGAGTTCGACCCCCACATTGAACTAGACACTATCAGTATGGAGCCTGCTTGTGATTTTCTCTCTCCCTCTCTCTCTTCCCTGCCCAACTCATGTGCCCCTCTCTCTCTCAGAATAAATAAACTTAAAAGAAAAAAAAAAAAGACAAGCTCCGTGCCCCCAAATTTAGTAAGCTAGAGAAATGGACCAATTCCTCAGAAGACACAGCTACTGAAATACACGCAAGAAATAAACAATTTGAATACACCTAGATCTACTGAAGTACAACCAATAATTATCTCCTCTCTTGGTGTATTAACTTAAAGTTTTTGTTTTGTTTATATCTTATAAACAAATAATACAGCTTATTACAGTCTACATTCAATAAATATTATGCCACTTCATATAGACTGTAGCAATCTTAAAATACCACACTTCCATTTCTTTCTACCTGACCTTTGTCCTCTGTTGTCAAGCATTTTAACTTTACATGTTATTAATTGTACACTATTTTTTTGAAATACTCAACAATCTTTTGAAAATTAATCTAAGTAGGTTACCTTGCATATTTACTAATATAATTGCTGGTAACTCTTCAGTTATTCCATCTGTACAGATTCATATTTCTTCCTGGTTTTATTTTTCTTCTGCCTAAGAAGAGCATTTTGGCAGTGTAGGTTTTCTGGCAATAAATGCTCTTAGCTTTTGGATGTCTGAAAGAAATCTGAATTTTACAACAGAGCTGAAATATTTTCACTGGGTACAGAATTATCTTTTATTCACGTACTTTACAACATTGCTCCATTGTATTCTTGCTTGCATTGTTTCTGATAAAAAATCTGCTGTCATTTTTAAGCTTGTATCTCTAAGTGCTATTTCTGTTTCATTTGGAATTGTTTTTTATTGTTATGCCTTCAAGTAAACTAATCTGCAAAATCTAAACTATCATTAATCTCATCTAGTGTATTTTTAATTTCAATATTCCTCTTTAAGTATCTGTACATCTCTAGATGTTTAACATCTGAAGTACAGTTATAATAACTACTCATCATCTTCTTCTGATAGTTATTATATCTTTTTTAGTTATGGATATATTTGTTATCCTGCAAATTATTTGTCATTCATTCCTGCTTCTTTTTATGCCTGTCACTTTTGTATTAGACTCGTCTTCTTGTTAATTTTACATTTTTAGGGTCTAGTCATTTTTTATGTTCCTGTAAATATTCTTCAGTTTTGTTCTGGAAAGCAAGTAAATTACTTTGAAATGGTTTGATCTTTTGGTCTTTATTTTATGGTTGGTCAATTCAGGCCATAATCTTGTTTAAACTAGGACTGATCGTCACCCACTTCTCATGCAAGACCAGAGGGGTATGCCACCCAATGTTTCAGTAATCAATGAAATATTTGACCAATGAGCTCTGACTGTGTACTCAGTCTTCTGTGAGTTCCTAGTATATATTTTCCTATTCTTGTGGCTGGTTCTTTTCTAAGATGTGTTTCTTTCTTCCAAAGATACATTCTGACCAGTACTCTGCCTACTACTAAAGAGAAACTCCATGTTGATATGTGGAATTCTTGCTCTGCAGTTCTCTGCTTTTTGTTACTTTATATGTAATCTCTTGTTGCTGTGGTTTCTCTGGACTCTAATATCCATCTCTTCAACACATGTAATCTCTTGTGTTCCACATCCCTCTGTAATGCCATAGAAGCTTTCGGTAGATACTAAGCTGAGAGAACTGTAGGGCTCAAATTGTTTGTTTCCCATTTCTCAAGACCATTGTCCTTCACTCTCTGATGTCCAGTGTTCTCTGAACTATTGGTTATATATTTTATCCTTTTCATTTTCTTTTATCTCATTTTCCCCACTTGGGAGGATAAATCAAACCTCTCTTCTCTATGTGTCAGAAATAGAAATCAACAAAATGTCAAGCTGTTGAAGTTCTTTAGTTAATAAAGTTTATTAGCCTCTATTAGTCTCTTTTTGCTTCTTTCTCTGGATTCTTTTATATTACTTAAATATTTTCATGACTTGATTTTCTGTCTACCAATATCTTATTTACTCAAACTGTGATTTTTTTTTTTGTAGTTGCTCCAATGAAGTACTAATAGAAACACAGTGTTTCCTGACAGTTAATTTAAAATTTTGTGGTATTTACAGTAAAAACAATATAAGAAAGGGGAGGACTTAATTTTAATATGTTTTCCATAATTCACTTATAGGAGATATTTTCTTTTCAAATCAGTTAAATATTCTCTTAATCATTTCAATATATATAAAATTAAGATTTTCACATTTTTCATTCTTTGTTGAAATCAGGTGTCAATTTTATCCTTACAGTATGTTTCTTATTAAATGCTAAAACATAATTGGAAATATATGGCTTATATTTATGTTTCATTAAATTTATAATTGCATATGTAGATTAAAAACCAAGTTTTTCCACAGATAAGTAAAGATTTTCCAATGACTAAATTAAATACAAAAATAAGTTCCATTAATACATCCATAGAGGAAAAACTCGTTAATTTGAAAATGTTTTTCCAAGTTAAGTGAATTTACTAACTCTTATGTCAACATGGTAAATATTAATTTCAAAAGAGTACTATGTGTGTGTGTGTCTGTCTGTCTTCTCAGCAAAGAAGGAGATCAACAAAACAAAAAGGCAACATACTGAATTAGAGAAAATATTTGTAAATCATCTATCTGATAAAGGGTTAGCAGGGCACCTCGGTGGCTCAGTTGGTTAAGTGACTGACTTCGTTTGGCTCAGGTCATGATCTCATGGTTCATGGGTTCAAGCCCCACGTCAGGCTCTGTGCTGACAGCTAGCTCAGAGCCTGGAGCCTGTTTCAGATTCTGTATCTCCCTCTCTCTCTGACCCTCCCCTGCTCACGCTCTCACTCTCTCTCAGAAATTAAGTTTAAAAAAACATTAAAAAAGGGGTTAGTATCCAAAATATATAAAGAACTTATATACCTTAACAACAAAAAAATAAGCAAAAGTGATTAAAAAATGGGTAGAGGATCTAAATGTGCATTTTTCCATGAAGACATGGTCAAGAAGTACATGAAAAGATGCTCAACACTCAACAACCTGGTGATTACCAGGGAAATGCAAATAAAAACTACAGTGAGTTATCACTTTACATCTGTTAGAAGGGCTATGGTCAAAAAAGATAAGAAACAACAGATGTTTGTGTAGATGTGGAGACAAGGAACACTCATCCACTGTTGGTGTAGCCACTACAGGAAAAAATGATTCCTAAAAAAAAATAAAAATAAAACCTCCTTATGTCCCAGTAATTCCATTTCTTGTTATGTATTTCAGGAAAATGGAAAACTAGTACAAAATGATATATGCACCCCCATCTTCATTGCAGCATTATTTACAATAGCCAAGATATGGAAATGTCTTAAGTGTCCATTGATGGATAAATGGATAAAGAAAGTCTAATACATATAGACAACAAAGTATTATCTATACATTAAAAAAATGAAATCTTGCCATTTGCAACAACATAGATAGACCCTGAAAGCATTATATTAAATACAATAAGTCAAAGACAAGGAAAGACAAAACTATGTTTTATCACTTACATGTAGAGTCAAAAACAAACCAAAAAAGAACAAACTGTGTTCAGAGATACAGACAATGGATTGGTGGTTGCTAGAGGAATGGGTGGGTGAAATGGATAAAGGGTGTCTAAAGGTACAAAATTATAAAATAAATAAGCCCTTGGGATTGAATGGACAGCTTAATGACTACAGTTAATAACAACATTGAAAGTTGCTAAGAGAATAGCTATTAAAAAATCTCATCACAATGGGGCGCCTGGGTGGCTTAGTCAGTTAAGCGTCCGACTTTCACTTGGGTCATGATCTCGCGGTTCGTGGGTTCGAGCCCCACGTCAGGCTCTGTGCTGACTGCCAGCTCAGAGCCTGGAGCCTGTTTCAGTCTGTGACTCCCTCTCTCTCTGACCCTCCCCTGCTCACGCTGTCTCTCCCTCTCCTAGAAATAAATAAAACATTAAAAAAAAATTTTAAAAAAATCTCATCACAAGGAAAAAAATAACTATGCATAGTGACAGATGTCAGCTGGACTTATTGGGGTGATCATTTCACAATATATATAAATATTGAATCATTACATTTTAAAACTGAAACTAATATGTTATGTGTGTTATACCTCATTAAAAAACTATGAAACTAGGGCACCTGCGGGGCTCCGTTGGTTAAGCATCACACTTTGGCTCAGGTCATGATCTTGTGGTCTGTGAGTTCCAGTCCCACATCGGGCTCTGTGCTGACAGCTCAGAGCCTGGAGGCTGCTTCCGATTCTGTGTCTCACCCTCCTTCTAACCTCCCCCACTCATGTTCTGTTTCTCTCTGCCAACAATAAGTAAATGTCAAAAATTAAAAAAAAAAAAAAAACAATGAAACTGAATTTATCATGACCCCAAGTTTTTTAGCTTTTGTAGATTTCACAGTATAAGTACACATGTGTATAACAGTTTCAACTAAAATCATCTCTATGTTGATTCATGTTAGAAAAATATGTAAAATTGTAATACATTCTTATTTTGATAAATTTCAATTTCAATATACATTTCATAGCTGTCTATTTAGATAACAAATAAGTTTTCCTTTCCTTGAATTGAGCTCATTCATATGCAGTGTGATATCTGTGAGAAAAGAAAACATGCTGCCATTTTTTTGCGTTTTATTATTAAATATTTGGCAGACACTCCTTGGTTTCAAGAAAATCTGCAAGTGGAATTAACAGCACAGTAAATCTTTCTTAAAAAACTCTTCCATGTTGAACCGGAGTCAACTGGCAAAGAATATAAGATTACTGAATTCATTGTCTTCTATTTCTTCTGCAAGTTCCATAAACTGTTAATGATTCATAGCATCTGTCTTATGGGCTGAACAATTTTCACAACTGTATCCATGACAATTTTAAGATTCCTCTTCAGAAACTAAGCACAAATATTTTCAATATGCATAATGCAGTGGAACAAAGCAATAAGGAAAGCATCAGTCCCTTCTTTTACCACCCCAATAATTATTTATATTTTTGACCAAAGATAGCAGAAGCACCATCTGTCAAGATAAAATAAAATCTCTTATATCTAGCTTAAAATATTTAACAGAAGTATTACAATATAATTCCAACACATATTCAATTTTTTAAACTGTAAAACTATTATAAAATTCTTTGAATTGCAAGTTCTTTGGTGCATCATTTCCTCAGAAGTATTACATATATAGCATCTATGACATTATCTGGCTCATGTAAAGCTAAAGAGACTGTATATACTGTTTCAAATTTCAACACAGTCATCTTTAGGTCTTTTTACAATGAACTTGTATTTTACATATTTGGTGACAAAACTGAAGATCAAACACTTATCTGTAGGCTTTTTAATATTTCCTCAAAATTCCCTAACAAAATTTTAGTAACTGAAGTAACCATTGATTTTACTATCTAAAATTGGTCTTTTCTTGTGAGAATAGCACACATTTTATACCTGACTGAAAGGGGGCTCTCTTGAGAAATCAAATCTGCAGGTATTAAGACACTTGCTATTCATTTCACTTCCAGGAACACCATGGTCAACTAGCCTACATTTTAGTTCTGTAAATCATACTGTTCTGATTGCTGCTTTGGCTCCACCACCTACCATCTATTATGGTAGCTACATTCCCCTTTTCTTTGGCAGTTTAGTGCGGCCACTTGGCCCCTGCCAGTTTGTGAACCAATTATTCTCATTGTGTTTAAGTTTTCCAATGCAGTGACCATGGCTCCCACTCTAAGATCTGGCCTACAGAGCAGATTAATCACAATGTTTTTCAAGGATGTTAGGATTCAATTCCCAAATGTATTACTTGCAATGGTGGTTAAAACTTGTCTTCTGGATATTCTCTTTGTGGTTGATTTACTCTGCCATTTCAATCTCTTAAGCCTTTGAATTATATTCTCAACATTAACCCACGGCAGATCTGATCTATCTAATTAGCTCACTATGGGACACCTTCGGTCCTTGTTTCAGCCAACCAACCCAACTGTGTGAGCCTTTTTTAATTTCCCAAGCTGCAATATTAAGCACAATCTCTAACTGAGGTCTCATTAATAAATTCAACCTAACCCAAATACGTGTTTCTTCCACCATTATCTCAAGCCTTTGTAACCATTTCCAAATATGTTCCTTGAATTTCTGTCTAAGTTAGAAAACTGCAGCAGTCCTTTTGGACTGTAACATATCTCCTCATGGGTTACACTTTATACCTCATATTTAAGGTTCTGCTATGACTTGAACTTACAGTTCTAAAAACAAAGAAGAGTGGTATAGGTGGGAATTAAAGACAATGAGCATTGCCTTTCATGGCCACTCTGTCTGGGGAACCCTTACAGTGTCTCAGGCAATGAAGTGAATTCCTTCAGATTGGGATGCTACCACTGAGTGTGGATAAACCACTACCCTTGGGAATGGGGTCTGCTTGTCTGGTAGAGAAGATTCCTCAGAATTTAGAGCTTCAATATCCCTAGCCTCTTCAGAATTTTCCCTCATGTCCCCATTCCAACTTATAGGGCCTCATTCTTTCTTGAAGATGCTCTCAGTTTAAGAGTAGACACTCTATAAGACTGAAAATTCAACTTGCATTGTAATTCAGCTGCTCATCCAATGAGATTCCATGTTTTCATGTTAGCCATATCAATCTGGCCTACAGAAAAGAAGCCCATCCTTCAGGGCACATACAGAAGCTCTGAGGTCATTTAGGTCATTCCTGGGTTGGCAATTTGAATCCCTGAGTTCGTCCTTTTCTTGCACCCCTTTGGCTGGTAATATTAGGAGCAACCAGCCAACCTCACTGTATTTGTTAGTTTTTCAAAAATGTTTGAAAGTATTATACACACAGTAACCTAGCTCCTGGCTTCTCTTAAGTGGTTAACTAGGATTATCTAATGTAGGGGCACCTGGGTGGCTCCGTTGGTTAAGCATCCGACTTTGGCTCAGGTCATGATCTCTTGTTTTGTGGGTGTGAGCACCATGTCAGGCTCCCTCTCTCTCTCTGCCCCTCCCTGCTCATGCTCTCTATCTCTCAATAATAAACATTAATTTTTTTAATGAAAAAAGGAATATCTAATGTAGATATATATCTCTAATGCCATATTATATCACAGACTATTAGTGCTCTGCTCACTGCTAGAAAGACAGTCATTAACATCTTTAAGTCCAGTGAAATTAAAGATCTAATTCCAGAAACCCTAGCTCCAATTCAGGAAGCTCGCCCTTAACCCTCTGTTCCTCTAGAAAACACTCTCGGTACCATAGTAACGGTTAGTCACTAGATCATTCTTTCCATCTATCTATAGAATAAGGAGGTGGCTCATATCATTATGGAGGCTAAGAAGTCCCAAGATGTGTAGTCCAAAAGAATGAGAACGAAGACAACCAGCTTTTACTTTCAGATTTTTTTTTCTCCCAGCTTTTGTGGTTTCTGATATAATATTAGCATTCACATAATTTTCCCCTGTCAGTAAGGTATTATTTTTCTCTGGATGCCCTTAAGTTCAGATATTTGATATTTTTATCTATTCCAATATACCCATATACAGGGTTTTTTAATGTAACTTCTCTTGTGTTTAGTGATCGGTTGGTTGATGGTTTTCATCTATTTTGGAAATCTCTCTGCCATTATCTTCTCCCATATTTTATGTGTTCTATTTTCTCTATTCTCCTGAGTTGAATTATAAGTATGTGAAACCACTTTATATTCTCCAGAAGACTTTTTTAAACTAATTTTTCTCTTTGTGTTTCAAGATGATCATTCGCTATTGACCTTTATTCAGTCTTCTATTGATCTCTTCATTTTTACTACTGTGTTATTGTATCAAGAATTCTATTTAAGGCATTTTTGTTAGTTTAAATACTTCCTGGAATGCTCTCTCTTTTCATTCACGTTGCTTATGTATCCCACTAGATCCCTTAACATTTTATTGGAGATATTTAAGGTCTGTGATTGATAATTCCAACATCTGGAAAATCTTTGTGTCTACTACTGCTGATTGTTTACTTTATCAAACATATTTCACATTTATTTTCTTTTCCATGGGTTTTTGTGTCACATTTTTGTAAAATTTCAATAGGGACTGATGTGAGTTAGATTTATCTCCAGAAAGAGACACACTCTTGATCTTGTCACTTCCTTATTGGAAAACCTAGAATCCCTGATGAGTTTCTATTATTTTTTCTCAGCCTCTGGATTTTTGGTACAACCTCTAGAGTTCTGTGGACACTGGTGGACAATGTTTTTAGGGTACTACAATTTTGCTCTGCATGTAGGGATTCTCTGATTCTAACCTGCCTTGTCAGTTAACAAATGGCAAATAAAAGCTTCTTGAAAAGTGGGCTGATTGCCCTTATCTTAAGCTATTGCAAATACCTTACCTCCTTTTTCAGTCATGGATCAGAGTACCCATGGATCCTTTCTATTTGCATTAGCTTAAGTTTAATTCATTCATTTCACTTTTATTTCTCTATATTTTCTATAATGAGTAGAAAATAGTAACTAAGTATGCCATTGATTTGCCTTGTTTCTGTTAGGACAAGAGTAACATTCTTTTACAACTTTCCATGCTGACCCAGAACATACACATTTAGTTTCAACCTCTGTTTTTTATCTCTTATTTCTAAAAAGTCCTATTTCATTTTATTTAAAATATCCTTATTCATGAGGTCCCAATGTTCATTTTTGCTTTTGTTTCCCTTACCTTCAGAGACAGGTCTAATAAGAAATTACTGCAGCCAAGGTCAAAGAGCTTGTTACATGTTTTCTCCTATAGGATTTTGATAGTTTCCTGTCTGACATTTAGGTCTTTCATCCATTTTGAATTTTTTAATTTGGTATAAGAAAGTGGCCCAGATTCATTCTTCTGAATTTTTATCCCAAAACCATCCATTGCTGAATGGATAAAGATGTGGTATTCATATATACAATGAAATATTACTTGATGATCAAAAAGAATGAAATCTTGTCATTATCAACAATGTTGATGGGAATTAGAAAGTATTATGCTAAATGATTATGCTCTCTTAGAGAAAGACAAATATGTGATTTCACTCAGGTGTGGAATTTAGGAAAGAAAACATATGAACATAGGAGAAGGGAAGAGAAAGTAAAATTAAGATAAAAACAGAGAGGGAGGCAAACCATAGGAGACATTTAAATACAGAGAACAAACTGAGGGTTGCTGGAGGGGTGTTAGGTGGAGGAATCAGCTAAATGGTTGATGGGCATTAAGGAGGGAGCTTGTTGGGAGGGGTACTGGGTGTTATATGTATGTGATGAATCACTAAATTTGACTCCTGAAACCATTATTACAATATATGTTAACTAATGTGGATTTAAATAAGAAACAGAAATTTATTAAAAAATCTCTATTCATTTTTAGTCTTTTGTTGTTCACTGTGTTATTCTGTTAACTGTCCATGTTGAAATCTTCAAAGTCTAAATTGTGGATCCTATGGATGATTTAGTTTTGCTCTCCATTAGGGTCTAAAGGGCACCCCCTTTAAATATCTGCTTAAATTTCAAATCTTCAAGATTTGCAAATTTCTTGTCTTACCTTACAACTGGAACAAAGCTTAGGTTTTAAATTCTTGCTCTGACATTAGTATTTCTACCCATGACAACCCAAGTTTTCTCTTTGTTTATGTCTCACATGACCATTTTAAAATGATTATTTTGTTATGCTTTTTCTTTGCTGTTGCTTAGAAAAGTCCCCTAACCACTTGAGCATTCATGAATTCAATTCAATAAATTTTATGACAGTTTACTCAGAAGCTTGTTTATAGCTTCCTATAATAAAAGGCTAGACAGTATTATTTTCATTTTTGACTCCATACCATTTATCTCTAAGTCTCACAATATAGAGAATACATTCAAAAAGTGTTAAAAGAATGTAAGAGTTAACATAAATATTATGTCAAGTAACATATCAATCCAAGGGGAAAAGATCATGAATAACTAGATCTACTATAACCTCTTACACATAATTATCAAAAAATAAATTGGATTTTAATAGAGCTTAATTTTTAAGTATATTTTATTGATGAGATTGCAAGGAAGCAAAAATAAAATGCTAGTTGAGTAGTTTGGTAAAGCAGAATGGAAGTTAGTAGAAAAATCATGATTGATAATAAAGATTCCTAGATCAATTAGTGCATCATCAAACGTGTTAGATAGGTTGTTCTTTCCAAGGAAATAGAGTAGCAATTTCAGCTCCCTAAAATATGTTCAAATACTGAGGCCAAAATTCCAAGAAGACAAGTGCCAGAAAGGCCAAGGCAACGTAGTATCACAGAACACAAAGAATTAGTATAGTTGGCATATCTATAGTTTTGACATGTCACTGATACTAATTTGAGTTCTTCTTCCATTTATAAGTTCAGCCTTTCTTTTGAGTGAATTCACGGTCTTTAACAAAGTATTTTAATGAAATAATGTTAATGATTCCATTTTAGCTCCAATTCTAGCAAAGTATGCAGAATTAATAGAATTTGAAAAGTATGCATGACCAAGTTCACCCCCTTTTGGAAATGCTAAATTATAATGAATGGAAGTGTAGACTATTGATCAGCAATGGCATTCTTAAATTGTTGAACTAAGGTTTTTAAAATTATATTCCACATGGAAAAAGATTTAACAGTTTCAACAAAGGTCTAGCCCGTGTGTGTGTGTGTGTGTGTGTGTGTGTGTGTGTGTGTGTAAAAATGTGCAAAACCTCAAATTGAAAAGTTTTGCATTATAGGCACAAAAATAGCAAATACAATGATCCCTTTTATGAAATAACTCTTCTTTAGTTCTTAGAGTAAAACTAGCTTTACTTCAGGTGGCTTGAAAGTGTTCTTAAAACAGTTTTCAATGTTACTAATAGGACACATCCCACATTGCCCATTGGGAATTTCTCAGAGAATATTTTTGAGATGAAAATATATGGGAAATATGTTTTTCTTTAATTTCCTTTCAGGGTGCCTGGGTCGCTCAGTCAGTTAAGCGTCCGACTTCAGCTCAGGTGGTGATCTCAAGGTTGGTGGGTTCGAGTGCCACGTCGGACTCTGTGCTGACACCTAGCTCAGCACCTGGAGGCTGTTTCAGATTCTGTATCTCCCTCTCTCTCTGACCCTCCCCTACCCACACACTCTCTCTCAGAAATAAATAAAAAACATTAAAAATTTTTAATATTTCCTTTCTTACCTGCTCCTCACTTCTGAATGCAATGGAAGTTTTAACTTTTACCCTAACCTATCAGACACCTGCCTTAGGGATTAGAATTTGAAAGAGGGAAGAAGCAGCTGTAGTAGATGTGAACCAACAACAAAAGGCTTTTTTTTTTTTTTTTTTTGAACAGATTCAACAAGAGCAGATTTTTCATTTGGGTTTTGCAGCTCTAATATACTGGTTCCCAAACTAATAGTGCAATTCAGTAGATCAATCTTAATGCAGATATGATAAAGAGTGTGGTCATTTATAACAGGCGATTAGCTGCCCCAGCCATTTGGATATCAGAAGTGATAGTGCTCAGTGATTGAGATGGAAAATGGAGGTCTCATCGAAAAGAAAATCAAGCAGTTCATTAATTTATGCCCTTTTAAACCCATAAATGCTTTGTAATTCCTAGATTTTAGGGAAGTTTTAAAAGTCTGGTCTAAAATGCCAAAGGCACATTAGCAGAAACATTTAAAGCTGTTAGAGGCTTCCAGCAGATTGTATTATTTATTATGTGCAGGCTCTGGAGGCTAAGAGCAGCTGAAAGGATTGCAATGCCAACAGCTGAAAATGAAGATTCTCTAAATAAAGGGCCGGTTGCCATTTAGCCTGATGTGCAAAGAACCAAATATACAGTAGAACTCCCGTGAAAACAAAAATTAGCCCTACTATCCTTGTGTAACTCAAAGTAGAAATGTTTGTCTGTTATTTAATCAAAGGGTGTTACTGAAAATAGATGCTTCTTTCTCCTCATTAAGGAAAGGATTATGATGAAAAAATAAGGAACTAAATATGAAAGCACATTTTCAATTACGAGCATTTGGCAAAATGTATGTTATTACTATCTTTATTAATATGGCACATATTAAAAATGTCATTCATATTTATTTTGTGCAGATGCATTTTCTAAATTCTTAGCAAGTTTTGAGACCAGTTTCCTTTCAAAAATGGAAAACTGCTTTTCATCTGTATAAGCCCTCCCTTCACCATGAAGATAGGAAGCACTAGATTGAGTTGACATTGTGGCACAAAGGGGTATCAAAGAAAGAAAATATGGTTCCCAGCTTTCAGTTAGCTCAACCCTCTTTGTCTAGGCTTACATTTAAAACTTGGGAAATTTGAGCAGCTAATCTGCGCTGACACCCTTTTACTAAAATAATTGCTTTTGGTAAACTCCAGAGAAAAACTGAATCAAAATAATTGAAAGGTTTATTGTTCATCTCTCTTTGAAATCTCTAGAGGATAGCCCCAACAAATGTGTTCTTTGCAAACTCACATTTTTCTGTCCAACTCTAACAACAACAATATCTAGATTTAGGATTCGGAAGTAAGTAAGACATACATGCTTGAATCCCTCAAATATCTAGATTAACTGAAAGTCTATTCTAGCTCCATTGTGTTTAGAAATTCTTATGATCTCAAAAATGTGTACCCTTGCTTGTGCCTTGGAGGAGGGGTATCTGGGGAAGAAAGAGTTGGCACGAATAGCTGGGCAGGAAGACAGGGAAGGGGTCTGGGGTGGTTGGAAAGAACAATACTACTTATCCCAGAATATTGTGAGAGTGGGCTCCAGATGAATGCCATTTGGGCCTGGGAAATGCCACAGCTGCTGCTGCTGGAGGGAGCCAATGTGGCAGCTGCTTCAAACCAAGTCTAGAAGGACAACTTCCTCATTGCTAAAGCCAGATTATGGGGGCTTCTTTGAGGAATAACTATCATACCACTAAGTATAATATAAAGTCAAGGGTGTTCTGTGACCATAATGATCTGGGATTTTTCACGAAGTGTCACAGTTGCTCACTAGCACAGGCTTTTTAGTTTTGTGGTGCTTATAGTTATTTATCATTTTGGGGGGCTTTGATTTTAATTTTTATTTGTTTTTGAGAGAGCATAAGCAGGGGAGAAACAGAAGAAAAGGGACAGAGAATCTAAAGCAGGCTCTGCACTGACAGCACTGGGCCTGATGTGGGGCATGAACTCACAAACTGCAAGATCATGACCTGAGCTTAAGTTGGACCCTCAACTGACTGAACCACCCAGGCACTGCTCATTTTTAGAACTGTAGTTGCCTTTCTTCTCATGAAATCTTTATTTTCGTACATAATTTGTATCATGTTCCTTAAAAGTTATCACCAGGGGTGCCTGGGTGGCTCAGTCAGTTGTGCAACTGACTTCGGCTCAGGTCATGATCTCCCAGTTCGTGGGTTCAAGCCCCACATAGAGCTCTGTGCTGAGACCTTAGAGCCTAGAGCCTACGTCAGATTCTGGGCCTTCCTCTCTCTGCCCCCTCCCCCTAAATAAGTAAACATTAAAAAAAAAAAGTTATCACCAAATAGTGTCTTTACAAACAAAGAGAACTCAGGCAAGAAAGACAAACTGTACTTTCTTTGAAGAATATGTCTGAATTTGAGTTCCTGGGGCAAATCTCCTATTCCTGTGTGTCTCCTGTCTCAGACACCATGTAGACTCCCACCTCAGCCATAAATTTGTTCATGAAGTAGAAACACGTTTCATTATACTCAATAAATAGAACTCCATGCCAAATTGGCCAACTCTACATTCAGATTCACTCACACAACCACCTATAGGGTATTTGATCTAATTTCACTTATCTTTGTAAATCCTTAATTATTGACTTTATTTTTAGTTTTACATCTTTAGTGTCCTGTGGTTTCTTGCAAGGATCTCTCTAGTGAGTAAAATGTTCCTTCATTCAAAGTACAGACTGAATGTCTAGGTAAACCATACCTCTGCCTCAGGGAATTGGTTTCTTGGGAAAATTATAAAAGTTTATCCAGTTATATAAATGTATCAACACTCCAAGAATAGGCTAAGAAGTAAATCTTGAAACTATTACTTAACTGTCCATCAAAAGCACTGAGTTTCCTAAAGGAACAGAATCCACATTTCCCAGATTAAGCGAGATCAGTAGAAAGCCACAGGCCTAGACCATAAAGCGCTGGTCCCTGGTGGAACTATCTTTATGTAAGCAGGCTGTGGTATGTGAAGAAGATAAGGATAATTGTCAATAGTAAGAATGTTATTGGAGCTGTTGTTTCTTGATTAAAATGGGATCTTATTCCTGAAGATAACTGGGAAATCTTTCTAGTCTTATTATGAGAAGCAGTCATACTCCTTAGAAATAGAATTTTAATTCTTATCATTTAAGTTAGTAAATGGCTTCCACTGATTGCAATTCATGGCTCATCCTTGCAGGTTCTATCTGCTATTTCATAGCATGTGTTTGTGTATCAATCCCACTTCTATCCATTTGTTTTCCCTTTGCATCCTCTTGCTTACCTTTTAAAAATGTTATTTTCTGAAAGCTACAATAAAGGCCTTTCTGAAAGCTATAATAAAATATTATCTCATTTTTTGAAAGCTACAATAAATGAAACAATTAGCATATCCACTTACAATTCAATATAAATAAGTAAAAGTAAAATATTAAGAAAGCTATACACTATGTTAGTTAAGCAGAACAATGATCCATACAGGACATGGCCAAATATAGAAGAAATAAAATTTGTGTCTTAAAGATTAATTTGTTTAGCACCTTACAGTAATAACCCTTTCATCCTAATAATGACTATAATAGATGTATAATCTAGGCTGGGAAAGAAGACATATGCACATTAAAAATACATTGCCACTTGTGATGAACACTGGGTGTTACATGTAAGTGATGAAGAACTAAATTCTACAACTGAAACCAATTTTGCCACATACATTAACTAGAATTTAAAAGCTTGAAATAAAAAAATACATTGACAAATATCAGCTCAAAGCCATAGGGTTTTAAATATGCTAATATAAGTTATTCTGGAAAGGTAAATTGATATGATGAATTTTTCAAAAGAAATGAAAAGGGAGTATCTGATTTCCACTTTGATCAACCGTTTATAGTATTTATTGGTCATATCCAATATGCTGAGTATCTTTGAGGACATACTGGGACAGTGATGATCAAAATACACACAATCTGCATTCTCATAGGGTTTGAAGGGTGTATGTATGTGCGCGCGCACACACACACACACACACACAGATAAAATAATCACACAAATTCATTATTATATGATAAATAGCATGGAGTAGTTTCTAAGTGTCAATTAATAAGGATAGATTCTGGGGTTACAGTAATATGAAAGAAAATATCCTATCCTCATGGGACTTTCATTTTAATGAAAAATATGTAAGTTTGATGGGGGAATAAATAAGTACAATAACTGAATCAAAATTAGAGGATAGAGAGTGGTAGGACAGGATGTTCTATTTTAGGTCTGGTAATGAAAAATAATGTATTTTTGTACCACTAGTTCATAAATTTCTTAGCCTTAGTTTATTCATTAACTTTTCTGTAGCACACTGCATCATAACTGAATGAGTCTTAAAGCTGAATTGTGGTGGGAGGAGAGTAAGAAATGGATTTAATTGTTATGTTATATAATTTGATAATTTTTAAATAATATAATTTTATCTTCATACAATGGCATTTATGAATATGGAACTATTTATAAATGGTTTTTGCTAAAAGGGTTAAGTTGTTACAAAACTTTGAACCTGACATCATTCTGAGTGGAGTCCAGAACATAGAAGGTATTCAAAAAAATTTTTTGAATGAGTAAGGACTAAAAAGGTGTCATTTCCACAACATGGTGATTTTTTCATTATTTAAAATGAACTTGGGCTATACAGAGCTAGTTTATTCAGTCTTTACCTGTGTCACACTGTCAGCGTTGATCCAAGTGTGGTCCTCTTTAAGTCACTTTTATAGTTTGCCTAGCAAGCAGCAGTTTACAAAATTACATGCTCCTTTCAAAATAAATCTAAGAGAAACATCTATTACTTCTATTAATAGACATAATAATAGACTTCAATGCATGAACTGAGTAAAGCTGCCCAACTAGAAAATGACATATCTTGGACTCCTTCTAATGTCTGTGTTCCTTCCACTACATTACAATAGTCCACTCCCAGGCTTCAGTGATCCTTGGTAGGTGGCTGATGTGTGTTTAATACTGTGATCATTGAGAACTCTAGATGCTGGCGAGGATGTGGAGAAACGGGCACCTTCCTACACTGTTGGTGGGAATGTAAACTGGTACAGCCCCTCTGGAAAACAGTGTGGAGGTTCCTAAGGAAACTAACAATAGAACTCCCATAGGACCCAGCAATAGCACTGCTAGGAATTTACCCAAGGGATACTGAAATGCTGATGCATAGGAGCACATGGACCCCAATGTTCATAGCAGCACTCTCCACAATAGCTAAAACCTGGAAAGAGCCTAAGTGTCCATCAACAGATGAATGGATCAAGAAGATGTGGTTTATCTATACCATGGAATACCACATGGCAATGAGAAACAATGAAATCTGGCCATGTGTAGCAACATGGATGGACCTTGAGGGTGTTATGCTGAGCGAAATAAGTCAGGCAGAGAAGGACAAATATCATATGTGTGCACGTATAGGAGGATTAGGAGGAACTTAACAGAGGACCAAAGGGGAGAAGAAGGGCGGAAATGGTGGGGGAAAGGGGGAGAGGCAAACCATGAGAGACTCTTGAATGCTGACAAAAACTGAGGACTGGTGGATGTGGGGGGGAGGAGGGGTGGGCATGGAGGAGGGCACTTGTGGGGATGAGCACTGGGTGTTATGTGGAAACTAATTTGACAATAAACTATTTGTAAAAAATATATATATATATTGTGATCATTGAGGTTCCCATCAATTTGTAGATAGGTTGCCCGCAGAATTATGAAGACAGAAAATAAAAATACCAACAGATTGTCAGGTCTAAAGACATAGAGGGAGAATGTAGAAGGTGGAAGGAGATATAAAAATTGCAAAGAACAGACAAGTGGGAGACAACAGGGTAATGGGAGTGGAGTTCTCCTCAGAAACCGCACTTGAAATTCAAGAGCAGGCAGCTCTCCAGCCCAGTAAGCAGATGTGGTCTGCTGGAGGAAGTCAGGATTTAGTTAAAGTGAAGAGGTGTAAAGTAGAAGACAACAAATGAGGAATACAAACAAGGTTAACATCTACAGATTTTATTTAAGATGTGTGATTGTGGCAAACATCGAAACTGCTCAGAAATTACAAAGCCCTTTAAAACAAAGCTGACTTTAAGTGATTGCTGCCAGGGTGAATGGTTTCTATGCAAAATGAAATGAAATTGATGAAATAAAGGAAAAAGCTCTAAGGATAAAGAATATTTAAGGAATCTTGGACCCAAGACCATAGGTACCCAGTAGAAGAGCGGGAGAATGGAAACAGAACTGCTCCTTAGGTAAATTAAAATTACAGCTGGTGAGATGCTTCAGTGGAAGTAGATATCAGATGAATCCTAAACTTCTTTCCTAACCATACCCATTCATTTTCATGAAAATATTTCCTGAGTAGAAATGGTTAGATTGTTATTTTTCCTCTACTCAGACTAATCTTTTCTAAATCTTCTTATACGTACATAAGTCCTAAGCCACGGAAAATATCTTTTATTATTTTTAAATCTGTTTTTCTTCTTTGCATGTACTGTCTTCGGGGAGAAAAAGAATAGAAAATTTTCATTCATTGGACCCTGTCCAGATGTCAAGTGCTGTAGACACCGTCTCATTCAAACTAAACTATTATTATTCAAGCGATTTAAAATCTAGTTTCCTCTACTATAAAATGTAGAAAATAAACTGTATTTAATTAATATTATTGTGACAATCATATGAGATAATGTTATAAAGTGAATAAATCAAGGTCTGGTCTTGGTAGATGTCCTAACCTATATGGACTTTTAATGAAAGGACATTTACTATTATACATTGTAGCACAGCTTCTGGAAACTGGTTGCTCAGGTTCAAATCCTTGCCCTGTTACTTACTACTGGATGATCTTGAGCACATTACTAAGCCTCTGCAACTTGGTTCTCTCATCTCTAAGGCTGAAATAAAGTTAAAGTTGGCTTTATAAAATAGAAGAATAATTTAACTCATAAAATAGACTGTTCCATCTATTAAATGAGTTATTATACATAAAGCACTTAAGGCAATGTTTGGTACAAATAACTGCCAAATAAGTGTCAAATCTTATTAGCCTACTGTGAAAGAAGTAATGGTGATTGACTGTAAACATAAGCTATGATTCTTAATTTTGTTTTGCTTTGTTTTCTTTTGTTACAGAATGCCCTCTCCTAACTTGATGAATTTTAGGAACACTTCCCCAGGAAAAAAAACATAATAGGAATTATATTTACAACTGCATTTACACAAAATTCTTCATGTAATTTAAGTGTTTGTTAACCTTTGACACCTGTCTGTGGATTGCAGATTAGGAAGTCCAAATTTAGAATAAAAAGTAAAGGTATAGGAGGATTAGGAGGAATTTAACAGAAGACCAAGGGGGAGAAGAAGGGCGGAAATGGTGGGAGAAAGGGTGAGAGGCAAACCATGAGAGACTCTTGAATGCTGACAAAAACTGAGGACTGATGGATGTGAGGGGGAGGAGGGATGGGCATGGAGGAGGACACTTGTGGGGATGAGCACTGGGTGTTATGTGGAAACTAATTTGACAATAAACTATTTGTAAAAAAAAAAAAGTAAAGGTATGTGTTTTCCTTATATTATATATTATACAGTATTGTAGCAAATATTTTACTTCCTTATTAAGACATTTATTTGGGGGCAAAAATAAATACAAGATAACATGGAGAGGTTTATAGTTGATATCACTTAACAAAAGATGTCTTCAAAAGTTCTCAGTTGCTGTATTTCTGGAACTTTTACTGAGGAAAACAACAGCATGGCTCGGCATGACAAAAATAATACATGAACTCTATTCCTCAAAACAGCCAACACTTGCCAAAGTAAGCAACATGAATTTTGGTATTTTGCCAGCATTAAATTATTTGTAATGGGGTACAAATTCCTGTAAGAGTCTCCCAGTATTCAGGTAGTGGAATTTTAACATGGATGTTACATGTAAGAACAAATCCTTCATCTCCTTTCCCAGAGAAATAAGAATTTTTTTATTAAATATTTTTTATTTATTTTTGAGAGACAGAGAGAGATTGTAAGCAGAAGAGGGGCAGAGAGAGACACACACACACAGAATCTGAAGCAGTCTCCAGGCTCTGAGCTGTCAGCACAGAGCTGGACGCAGGGCTCGAACCCACAAACCGTGAGATCATGACCTGAGCTGAAGTTGGATGCTTAACTGACTGAGCCATCCATCTGCCTCAAGAATTAAATTTATTTTTAATATTGTTATAATTAAATGAACAAGTAATAGCCACTTATTCCTTTATTTAAAACCTGAGGATATTGAGTTTGGTTATAGTTCTAAACATACATTTAATTCACACCATGAATTGAACTGTGCTTTTAAAAACAGTGTACGTTCTGGAGAAAACAGTGAAATTTTCAGTTATTTTAAAATGTATGTTCATTTATTTTTGAGGGAGAGAAAGAATGTGAGCAAAAGAGAGAGAAAAGAGAGAGAGAGAGAGAGAGAGAGAGAGAGAGAGAGAGAGAGAGAAAACTGCAAGCTGTCAGTGCAGAGCTCAACATAATTCTCAAACTCACAACCCCTGAGGTCATGATCTGAGCCCAAATCAGCAGTCCGATGCTCAACTGACTGAGGGGCACCATCCAGGCACCTCTCCTTTTATCATTTACATAGCAAAATCTAGTTTTTCTCTGATAAGAGAAAAGCTTCATAGCACCTGAGAGCAAGAATGATCTGTGAAATGAAGGTGCACCGTGAATGTGGATCAAAGTCCATGTCTTCGGCACACTAGCGCTGAATTCAGTTTTCCAGTTAAAATTAAACAGTTGCAGCAGTTGAAATGATTCTAGACTCATGAAGCACGTGATATTTGTTGTTTCCTGTTATCCATCTATCATTTCTGTTTTCCTTCGTCTCCATGTGGAGGTCCTTATGTATCAGAGATAAAATTCAGACCCCCACTCAAAGGAGCACTGTTCCTGGTCATGTGTTGGCCAGGTATGCACCACATTCCAAAAGAATTCCCTAATTAGTAAAATGCTCCTTTTTCTTCAATACATAGTTCAACTAATTCTCATTAAGTTAATGAATAATAGCATGTTTCCACTCTCACGAGCTTACTAAAATGTAAATAAACGTGTTTATATAATAATGTATACTGTATAGAATACTAAACAGCCTCCTGGGTTCTTGTTGTAAATGAGTTACTATACTTACAACACTTAAAACAATGCCAGATATAGAGGAGCAGCTCAATAGGTGCTGGCTATTATGAATATTGTATATAGTAGGTTTTTGCAGAAGAAGATAATGAAGGTCATAGTTTAAAAGCTCACTCCAATTAGAATGTAATTTAAGTTACATTTCATACTGATGATTGCTCTCACTGTGTCCTATATTGATCTTTATTATATTCATACACAATACCCTAGATATATATGGTCATGAGAGATGAAATAGAATCAAGTGCTAATATATACTCTCTGTATAACATATACTCTCTTTATGAAAGAGATACAGTGGAGAAAAAAATTTTTGATTCAAAAAGGAATTGACATGTTAACAATTGGTGCTATCTGAAAATAAAATGGGCCACTTGTGATGCAATGGGATCTCTGTAAAGATAGAGAAGCAGAACCTAGAAAATGGATTGTAAATGATGTTTTATGAGTAACAAAAAATATTAGATAAACTCTAGAGTACTTCTCAGATCTTCTTCTAGGTTCTAATAGGTATTTGTATCCAACACACATCATCTATCAAATCAATACATACTTGAGGGCTCCTGTGTGCCAGGTACACTGAACAAGACAATGGGGGTGAAATAATGAGCCAAATGGATTGGTTCTCTGCCTCATGTTCCATTGTGTTATCAATATATAACTAAATGTTTTATGTGGTTTTAAATTTATTTAATTATTACAAGACTATTTTAGTCCTCTAAAACAGCTTTTGAGGATGACATTCCAGAGAAGTCAGTCTATACAGTGAAGAGCATTAGCCTTTTGAAGAAAAAGAAATATGGAATTTGAGACAGTCTTGACACTGGAAACTGCGTGGGCAAAGCTCTTCAATAAAAAGAAACCATAAGTTTACTAAGAACTGATGGTAGGACATTGTCTAGTAAATCAGGAACTACAAAGGCTGAGGAGATTTATCTGATGAGGCAAGCAGTATGATCGGATTATGGAGAGCTGTAGGCCACATTACCAATTTACTAAAATGAAGATTTTCTAACTGGAGAGTTCACCTTAGCTTTAGAATAGGTCCTTGGCTAATAAAATATTAAAATATCCTATCATACCAACTCAGAAGCACAAAAACCTGAAAGAGTAGCATCACAAATTAGTAAACAAAACATTTAAAGAGACTAAAAAGGACAGTAAAGAAGAATAGATGCACTATTTTGATGGTAGAAATAGTACCAAAAAAATGGTGAGGGAGGTGCTTCACATAAGTCTCTCATTTCTCTGGCCTATCAAGAAAAGGCCATTCCTACTTTCCATAGCATCCCTAAACCCTTATTCTCTCCTTCTCCCTCCCTCGTCTCTCCCTCCCTCTTTTTCTCTCTCTTATACACAAGCAAAAGAGCTTTTGATAAACTTTTACCAAAGAACTAAAGTCAAAGCCTGAAAGAGTCAAAATCTTAAGATGATTTCCTGCACAATGATTGTGAAGAAAACTCCAACAGAGTAATAATGAAACAGATTGACACCAGATGCTGTACATAACAGAATTCCCCAAACTGTGATGATCAAGCATGACATTTTCATGTTAGAAATGAGTTGTGGATACATGTCACATTTTTTAAAGTTTATTTCTTTAGTTTTAGAGAGAGAGAGATAGAGAGAGAGAGAGAGAGAGATAACAAGTGGGGGAGGATCAGAGAGAGAGAAGAAGATAGAGAATCCCAAGCAGGCTCCATACCATCAGAATAGAGCCCGATGTGGAGCTCAGTCTCATGAACCATGAGATCATGACCTGAGTGAAAATCAAAAGTTGGACCCCTAGTGGACTGAGCCACCCAGGTGCTGCTGGAGATATGAGTCACATTTTAAGAAGGGTCTTTTTCTTTTGTCTCTTTTTTGAAGCTTGTTCTATTTATCCTCAATTATATGCAATTTGACCAAGCTTCCAAAAAATGGCTTTTGGTTTCTATCCATCCATTGGCTTTGGGTTTCTTTGTCAACACTGCTCAATAGATTTGAAATAAAAATAATCATAATTTCACAGATTTTGCCACACTAGTAACTTTTTAATCCAATCCTTCAAAGGACATTTAAAACATTAATTAAGCTTCAAGTCACCCAGCAATTGTACTTTACACATTTCACAGATGGTTAAGCTCTATCACTGAGATGTTAAGTGATTTTCAAAAGTAGTCTGTAATTGGCAAAGGTTAATATAAAATTCCTGATGTGTGTTTGTACTAACCACCAGACATCTCACACTCTGAAAAATGGCGTACAAACCAAATGAATTTACATTTCTCCCAATTTTTATATAATAACTTAAGAGCTTTATCATGTTATGCCTGGAAAAGAACTTGTGGAATAAATTTAATATCACATCTACTTACCATAAACTGCATGAAGTAAAGCAACTACTTTACAAATATTAAAATAGTATCTGCTCAGTTTCTGAAACAGGTGATGGGGATTAAAGAGTACACTCATCATGATGAGCACTGAGTAATGTACAGAATTGTTGAAGTACTGTATTGTATACTGGAAACTCCTATAATGTATGTTATCTGCATATGCATATACATATGTTATATATATATTAACTATACTAGAATTAAATTTTAAAAGAAAACATAAGAAAGAAAGGGAATACTTTAAAAATACATCATTGACAACTAAAAATATTATGGAATGGGGTGCCTGGGTGTCTCTGTCAGTTAACCATCTGACTTCGGCTCCAGTCACGATCTCATGATTTGGGGGTTCAAGCCCTCCCTGGGGCCTTCTTTGGATTCTGTATCTCCCTCTCTCTTTGCCCCTCCCCAGCTTGTACTCTGTCTCTCTCTCCCTCAAAATAAACATTAAATTAAAAAAATAAAAATATTATGGAAAAATGGCAATATTTTATCTACCTTTTTGGTTCTAGGAGAAAGACAATTATGTTGGCTTCCCACCACACTTTCCAAATTGGCATACTGTAGTACAGCATCTGGTTTGTTGGACATTGGCCAAAGAAGAGCAATTTCATAGAATTCTATACTTAGCAAAAGCATAATATGCTCTATATACGTGATGTATGATTTCTATTAAAAATGTTGATCTCTTTAAAATCTGAAAATAGACTATGATTGTAACCTAATTCAGTCAAAGTTGTTTACAAAAATGTTAAATATTCTAACACAAAATGGGTAAATGACAATGGGCAAATCACCAAAGTAAAATACAAATAGCCAATAATCATGTGAAAAAAAGATTATTAAAATAATAGTGATATTGACTTCATTTATTAGTTAATGAAATAATGCATAAGTGCCATTATATATATATATACTGTTTTATGTAAAATGCATATTTTATTGATAATACCAAGTGTTTTTCAATATGTGGATTTGTGGGACAATTTATATACTCTTGGTAGAGCTATGAGTTGGTACCATAACTCTTGACAGCAATTTACAGAATATTTTGAAAAACTAGAAATATGCCCAATTTTTGAGCTAGCACTTCTAGGTCTAGAAATATATTCCAATAATATGGGTTTACATAAAGAAAAAGCTGAACGAAAATTTATTGCACTTCTGTTGCCACAATATAACTAGAAACCTAATTAAATATCCAACAATAATTTCTTTAGAACTGATGGTATTGTGACACATTTCTCTTTTATGTAAACATGTAAAATGATGTTATGGAAGGATATTTAATGGTATGGTAAAAAGCTCACAACTGTTTTTAAAGAATGTATGACAAAATAATATTTACTACATGCATAAAGAGAAAGAAAAATGTATATACCTTAAGATTAATAGCAATTACCCCTGTGTGAGAACTAATCATCTTTTTGTTTTTGTTTTTGTTTTTTTTTAAGTAGGCTTCACACCCAGGGCACAGCCCAACATCAGGATTGAACTCATAACCTTGAGCCGAGATCAAGAGTTAGATGCTTAACGGACTAAGTCACCCAGGCAGCACCCTCCACAATGCTCTCATGTTACTTTTTAAACGTTTTTAATAAGCCAAGTTTATCTTTTTCTTTTACATTAATTTTCAGAATTGAAGTACATTCTCAAGAAACCATTAGTTTTATTCTTTCTTCCTATCTTTTTCAACTTTTTTTGAAATGTTATCAAATCATAGAAAGTTGTAAATAAATGTACAGGGAGGTCCACTGAATCATTCTTCCAGGCTCTCCCAATGTTAACATTGTTCAGAATTATAGTACTATTTCAAACCAGAAAACTGACATTAGCACAAACCACAGAGATTTTTTATATATTTTTTTTAATGTTTTATTTATTTCTAGGAGAGAGAGAGAGAGAGCGTGAGCAGGGGAGGGTCAGAGAGAGGGAGTCACAGACTCCAAAACAGGCTCCAGGCTCCGAGATGGCAATCAGCACAGAGCCCGACGCGGGGCTCGAACCCACGAACCACGAGATCATGACCTAAGCGAAAGTCGGACGCTTAACCGACTAAGCCACCCAGGCGCCCCAGAGATTTTTTAGATTGCACTAGCTATATATGCATCCTTTATGGTGGGGCGGGGGGAGGGAGGGTCTGTGCATTTGGATCACATGTAGCCTTGTATAACTATAACTGATATCAAGATACATGACCATACTGGAGTGCCTGGGTGGTGTGGGACATTGGCTTTGGTCATGATCTCATGGTTTGGGAGTTCGAGCCCCACATAAGGCTTGCTGCTCTCAGCACAGAGCCTGCTTCAGATCCTCTGTTCCCCTTTCTTTCTGCCCTTCCCTCACTCACTCTCTATCAAAAATAAACAAACATTGAAAAAATATACATAACCATACTATTCATCACAATTCTTCATGTTACCTTTTATAACCATGCAGCCTCTGTCCCCTATCACTTGCCAGTTACTAATCATTATCCATCTCTATCCTTATGTTATTTCACAAATGTTAAATAAATAAAATCATATATAATGTAACCTTTTGATATTGTTATTTTTTAATTCAGTATAATTACTCTGATGTTTATCCAAGTTGTTGCATATATCAACACTTTATTATTTTCTATTGCTGAATAATATTCCATGGTATGGATACACCACCATTTGTTTAGCCATTCACCAGGGAAGGACAGGCAAGTAGGTTCAAATTTAAGATTATTACAAATAAACCAGCTTTGAACTTTTGTGTGTAAGTTTCTGCATGACAGTAAGTTTTTACTGCTCTGGGATAAACATCAAAGGGTCAAATTGCTAGATCTTATGTCAAACTTGGCCTAGTGATTACATCATTCAATATTCTCACCAGCAAAGCATAATCAAGTTTCTCCAACTTTGAAAAAGAATTAAGTTGGAAGACTTATCAATATCTGATTTCACAACTTGTTGTAAAGATACAATGATCAAAACATAAGTGCAACTCGGTGGCTAAGTTGGTTAAGTGCATGACTCTTGATTTTGGTTCAGATGATGATCTCATGGCTCTGGAGGTCAGGCCCCATGTTGGGCTCTGTGCTGACAACAAGTGGAGACTTCTTGGGATTCTCTCCACCCCACCCAACCTCTGCCTCTCCCCACCCTGCTCAGGTGCACATGCATGCATGTGCTCTGTCTCAAAATAAATAAACTTTAAAATATATAGTAGTAGCATAAGTATAGGTATATAGATAAATGAAAGAGAATTCAGAGTTCAGAAATTAACCATTACATTTTTGATCAAGCGGTTTCCAACAAAGATGCCAAGACTTAAATAGGTAAGGAGGGGCACCTGGGTGGCTCAGTCGGTTAAGCGTCTGACTTCAGATCAGGTCATGACCTCAAGGTTGGTGGGTTCGAGCCCCACGTCGGGCTCTATGATGACAGCCAGCTCAGAGCCTGGAGCCTGCTTCAGATTCTGTAACTCCCTCTCTCTCTCTGACCCTTCCCTGCTCATGCATGCTCTGTCTCTCTCTCTCTCTCTCACTCGCTCAGAAATAAATAAAACATTAAATTTTTAAATAAAAATAGGTAATGAATAGTTCTTTCATTAAATAGTTCTGAAATAATTGAATAGCCAAAGTGAAAACAAAACACACAAACATACACACTTTTCTCATTCCATATACAGAAATTAACTCAAGATAGATCATAGACCTAAATATAGAATTCAACCTATACAACTTTTGAACAGCAAAAAAAAAAAAAAAAAAAAGTGAAAATCTTTATGATTTTAAGTTAGGCAGTGTTCTTAGGTAGACCTCCTAAAGCATTAGTCATTTTAAAAATAAAACCTTGAACCTACTTAGAATTGCAAACCTTTTATTTCCAAACACACAACAACTTAAATATAAAAACAGCCCACAGGCTGGGAAAATATATTCAGAAACAATGTATTTCTTTTACCCAAAATATTAAAGAACACTTACTACACAATAAGACAAACAACACAAATAATAAAATAGTTAAAAAAAAAAAAGAAACTAAAATGAACGACATCTCAGTGGAATAGTTATCTAGGTTGTTAAATATATGAATGTGTTTAGTGCTCCACCACACAGTTGGGGGCAAGAGATTAAGGTGAAATCAACTTATATGTGGGAGCTAAGTTACTCTAAGGAAACGCAGGAAAAAGAAATCGAATGACAAGAACTGGGCTCCAACCACACGAGTCCTTAGCTACAAAGCTGTTTGAAAAGAAATGGCCAGAGAGGAAGAAAGTAATGTCTGGAAACTGACAGCCTTGAGTGCAGTAGAGATTTTGAGTAATATATTAGAGAAGGATCTTAAGAGACAAGGGAATGTGTAAAGTAGTCATTTCTGAAGCCGTTTGTTTTTAAGTAATTTTTGAGATCCAGAAAAGTTTTTATTGCATATCTAGCATTTTTTCTATAAAATAAAATAAAATCTGCAAACTGGAGATCTTACAGGGATCCAGAAGAATAGTTCTGAAGATACTTGGCTGAGATATATGTCTGCTTCAAAAATTTTGCCTCACAAAATAAACTGTGTTTCCTGTTTTAAATAAAACAGCATTTATTTTTACTTAAACAAGTAATAGGAGTATACTCTTTGGGAAAAAAATGCAGATGAAACAAAAGATTTCTTGACAGAGTCTTATTCCTCTCCCCTGGGATAAACATTATTGGAATGCTATTATGTAGTTGGTAGGCTTTTAAGCATGTATGGTAGAAATATATAGTTTATGTGTGAGTGTTTTTCTGTATAGAGAATATAAATTACCTATCACTCTACAACTGTTTTTATTTAACTTTAGAGTATGCATTAAAATTTTTCCATGTTCAAACATTTAGAACCTCCCTATTTTTTCACTGCTAAATACACAGAATTCAGCTAACTTATTTTTTAATAATGTGATTAACTTAAATTTATGCATCATTCAACTGTCAGCCTCGTATTTTTGCAATACCTGCACTTCATCTATTTGAGAAGTAAAACATATTTACCCTAAAATCACTTGTGTAGCTTTTCTAAATCTCATTCTGCTCCACATAGGTACGCACTCTACGAATTTTAAATCTTGTTATTTAAAAGTCAATGGGTGTTTTTTTTTAGTATTATACTTCATATGTATATATATGCATTATTATGTATTATTTTGTATCCATATAACTATTTCTCCTATTTACATTCAAAAACGGTTTTTAATGAAGTTTATTTATTTATTTTGAGAGAGAGAGAGAGAGAGCATGAACAAAGGAGGGTCAGAGAGAGAAGGGGAAAGAGAATCCCAAGTGGGCTCTGCACTGCAGATGTAGGGGCTCAAACTCATAAACTGTGAAATCATGACCAGAACTGAAATCAGACACTTAACCCACTGAACCACCTAAGTGCTCCCAGATTGTTATTTTATCCGTGGAATGTATTCACATTGATACTGATACATTAACTAGGACTTTGAATATGTTGTTGATAAGACACATCTTTGCCTGGTTACTAATCTGAAGAGGAAACCATTTAGTTTCTTACTATTAAGTATGATCTATGCAGGTGTTTCACAGTTATGGTTTATCAAGCTGAGAAAGTTTTCCTCTATTCCTAGTTTGATAGGACTTTTTAATATGAGTTAGTGTTGAATTCTGTTAAATGTTCTTTATGAATCTATTGATATCATTTTTGTCTTTTCCAGTCATGGAAAATCCATGGTGTCATGGATTACATCAAATGATTTTTGGACACTTCATGGTGGTTATATAAATGTTTTTATACATTGTTAGATTTAATATTTTGTTGAGTATTTTTGCATCTATTATGTAGTTTCCTCTCTTATAAGGTCTTTCTCTGGTTGTGGTATTAGCAAAATGCTGGCTCATAGAATGAAATAGAAAGTATTCTCTCTGCTTTTATTTTCTAGAAAAAATAATAGAGCATTAGTATATCATCCTTAAATGATTGGTAAAATTCATCAGTGAAACCATCCTGATCTGGTGCTTTCTGCTGTGGCAAGTGATTAATTATTGATTAAATTCTTGTAATAGATAGAGGCCAATTTGTGGTTTCTTTATGTGTGAGATTGGGCAGATTGTGTCTTTCAAGGAATTGATCTATTTCACCTAGGTTATCAAATTTACGGGCACAGAATGTTTATAGAACATTTATTGTTGAATAAATGTATTGTTGAATGTTCATAGAACCAGTAGTGATGGGCTCTTTCTCATTGCTGATTTTAGACATTTATTCTTTAAAATTTTTTTAAATATTTTTGAGAGACAGAGACAGAGAGAGACAGAGAGAGACAGAGAGAGAGAGAGAGAGAGAGAGAGCGTACAAGCGCACAAGCAGGGTAGGGGCAGAGAGAAACAGAGATGCTGAATCCAAAGCCGGCTCCAGGCCCTGAGCTGTCCAAACAGAGCCCTGTGCAGGACTCAAACTTATGAGCAATGAGACGATGACCTGAGCTGAAGTCAGACGCTTATCCAACTGAGCCACCCAGGAACCCCCATTTCTTCTTTACTTTTTTTTTTTAATGAAATCTATTTCACCTTGTGCATTTACTTCTAATTACCACTTATCTCTGTCTGCAGATTTTCAATATAGAATATCAATTCTAAATACATTGGTCTTTTACATGTAACATTGAGTTTTGCTTTGTTTTTTCACCTTTTAAGTTGTGAGGTAAAATATGTTGTAGAAAAATTTACAAAATATAAGTGTGGAGATAAATTATCAAAACATGGACAAGATTAGTTCACGAAATTTTAATTTATAATAGTTAATAATTTATCTTATCTGTAGTTGAAGAATTTTGGTGTTATTTCAGGTTTGTGTTATTGGAAATAATGCTGTTCTAAGCATCTCATGCATTTTTCTTCATGCACATGTAGACATATTTCTGTTTTGTGTACAAGTAGGAGTCAGATTTTTATAGATTGTGTATAGTGTAGTGTAGGAATCAATTTTTAAATTTTTTAACGTTTATTTATCTTTGAGAGAGAGAGAGAGCATGAGTGGGGGGAGGGACAGAGAGAGCAGGAGACACAGAATCCAAAGCAGGTTCCCGGCTCTGAGCTGTCAGCACAGACCACAACATGGGGCTTAAATTAACAAAGCATGAGATCATGACTTCAGCCTAAGTAGGCCACTTAACCAACTGAGCCACCCAGGTGCCACTCAAATTTCTAATATTAATATTTTGATATCCAAAACCCTAGTACCCAATTGAAAATATTCCATTTTTTGAAGTGTCACCTTAGTCATAAATCAAGTGGCTGTATGTGACACATTTTCTGGATAGTCTAGTTTTTCTTTGCTCACTTTGTCTATCATTACTGTACTTTTTAAAAAATGTTTTATTTATTTCTGAGAGAGAGAGAATGAGCAGGGGAGGATCAGAGAGAGAGAGAGACAGACAGACAGACAGACAGACAGAATCTGTAACAGGCTCCAGGCTCTGAGCTAGCTGTCAGCACAGAGCCCAACATGGGGCTCTGACCCAGGAACCAAACTGTGAGATCATGACCTGAGCCAAAGTCAGACGCTTAACCAACTGAGCCACCCAGGCACCCCCATTACCATACTTTCTTAATTACTGTATCTGAAAATACACAATGATACTTGATATTGTAAATCTTTCCCTCTATTCTTTACTTGTGTCTTGGATATCCTTGTCCCTCCAGATTTCCATGTAAAGTGAAGGCTTAGATCTTTGAATTCCACCAAAAACAAAACTGTTTTTATTTAAATTATTTGAAATCTCTCAATCAATTTGAGGTAAACTGACCTCATCACAAATTTGCATCTTCTAATCCATAAACGTGGTTTGTCCTTTCATTTTATTGAAGTCATCTTTAACTTACTACAATGGTGTTTTGTATAGCACATTATTTTTTAGGCTTATTCCTATTTTTAAGAGATTGAGGCTATTTTAGATTGTATTTTTTTTTTAAAAAAAGGGTTGCAACTACCTGTTGGTGGCATAAAAAATGCCGCCAATTTTGCCTATTCCTTCCAAATGTTTAATTTATTGGTACTTTTCATAATTTTCACTTAAATATTAGTGACTCCCAGTCATACAATGATGGCATTTAAAATTTTCTTTTTAAAAATTTGTATAGAGGTATCAATTTTGTTAATCTTTTCCAAGAATAACCTCTACCTTTGTAATTTTCTTTGTGTATTTTCTTTATTTTATGAATTTTTATACTTAGCTTTTTAGGATTCCACTTCTACTTCTTTTGAGTCTCATTTGTTACCTTTTTAAAATAAATTTTTGGGCTAGATGTCAATATTAGTAATTTTCAGGTCACTCTCTATTTACACATACATGGATCTTTTGCTCGAAACACAAATTTAGCTTTATTCCACAAACTTTGGTATGTACCATTTTAGTTATAAATTCAGTTCAAAATTTTTTTTTAATTTTTCAATATGATCTTTTATTGACCTATGAGTTATTTAAAATTATCCTTTCTAACTTTTAAACAAACAGAGACTTTCTACTTGCCTTCTTAAAATTTAGTTTCCAGCTCTATTGTACTGGGGTCAAAGAACATATTAATATCATTCTATCCTCTGAAACTTATGCATATTTACTTTATATCCCAGCATACAGTTCTCTTTTGAAAATATTCTAGGTACACTTGAAAATGTGAAAATGTATCCTTAGAATTAGGTGCAGTGTTCTCTATCTATCAAAAAGCTTAATTTAAATAATCATGTTTCTGGTTTAAAGAAATATTTTCTGGAGAAAAATAAAGCAAAGAAAAACAGAATACTGTGATTCTCTAGTTATATTTAACCTCTAGCTATTCCTTCTTCCTAGAATGCCTTCTTTTACTTACATTTACCTAAATGTTCCTAGTTTTCACAGGACTAGCTTACATGCCAGATGCTTGGAAGGACTGTCTTCATATTTTAATATCTGTAGTACCTAATTCCTAGTTCCAATATTGAAAACATTTAGGTATATATTTTATTCACATATTAGATTATAGCTTTTTGAAAGTCTGGAGTGGGAGGAATTTATGTTTAACTCCCAGAAATCTTTGCCTTGATTTTTTGCCTCAAAAAGCTTTTTATGGTTGAGTGAATGGGTAAAATAACAAAGACTCAATGTCTAAAATGAAGGTCAATAATTCTACTTACAAGTTTTAGTCCATTTTTATAGTCTAATCTTCCTTTGTATTTCTTATCTTGAATAATTATCTTTCTCATTTAGAAACTAGAGTTATTTTTTGAATTTCTTTCCTGCCTTCACAGTTGTATAACTCAAACCCTGAAGTTACTGGATTCTTTCAAAGACAAAATATTGCCAGCAAAAATGAACTAGGGAATATTGAAAAGGTCACACAGCTTTAGCACATAAACATGTGTATAAGCTCTCAGTGCTCCAATATTTTTTTAGTGAACTTAAAGGCCTAATGAGAAAAGAAAAGGAAAACAAATGATTGTATTACCATGAAGAAGTCTGTGAGTGTAGTGGAGACCAATAGAGCAGAGAAATCAAACCTTATAACACATCATTACAGGAGTTCAAACCTGAGTTTTTGATCTAGGAACTATTTTAAATTAAAAAGTCTCACTATCTACATTTAGATAAAGCCTATTCCTGAAAAATAGGATACATTAGTGAAAATACTAACATGAAGATCGGCCCTTTTCAAACTCTTTGAATCCTGGGGGAATATTAAGTGAAAATTATTCTGCATACAAGTAAAGTGCACATCAACTCAATAATTCATTTCATAATTAACTTAATGAAGTACTTAGGAATATTTAAGTCCTTATTTGATTCCATTATTCCTTCTCATCTCCTAAAATTTGAATAGGTATAGTGAAATTTTGAATTCTATCCAACTTTTTGGCTAGAAGTGGTGCTTAGGATCCCAATTATGCCGTGGAGCTTTTATAGTGCTGCACACTGAATATTTTATCATTAATTCTGTGGTATAAAAGTACAGTTTTATGTGCTTTTTATCTGTGAAAAGTGTACAAGAGCAGACAAAGCAATAGACAACCCATATTTAACTTCATCTCATCCAAGTTCAACTCTATTGGAGTTCAACAAAGGAAAACTTTAGTCAAGATTAAGATGTTAAAATTTCAGTGTTCCAAGTCTGATAATCAAATGAGAAAATCTGTAAAGTGAAGTTGATCAAACAAAAAACAATGAGATATGAATAGTTTAAGGAACAATAACAGCATATATGGACAGACTACAGCTCTGGGAAACACTGAACTAATGTATACAAAGGGCAGTCCTGCTCCCCAAAGACCTGAATTCACACGTAAAGAAAAGGAAACCATCACATAATTCAGTCAACTGCACCAACTGTTGAAAGAGTAAAAATGAAGCTCTGTGTATATAACCATGTGTACAAAATCACACTCTAATATGTGTAAATTGAAATTGACTTTTTTCCTCCCCAGCTTATAATTTTCATTTCATGTTCACAAAATATGTATTAAGAACATTAGATACTATGTGTACTGTGCACTGGTGAATAAAATGTTTCATTTATTTAAACCAGACAATGCTAAAATTTGTTTAGCACTTACTAGGGAGCTGATACTACCTTTGTTTCTGGAGCTAGACACAAACAAGCTCAAAATAAAACTTGTCTTTTGTAACACAAAAGACATATTTTAACTGAAAACTCTAACAGTCTACTGTGTATACATTTTGTACTTTTAAACATAGAACAAACAGTCCTGAATCTACATACTTATCTATGTGTAAATGCTTTTGGTTAAATTGCTCATTGAGGTGGTGTTTTGCATTAAGAATAGAATTTACAAAAAGATATACTAAAATAATCTTTATCCATTCTTTCAAAATATTCGCTTCCCAACTATTATTGAAAGGCTCCTATCACTGCCTCTGTAAACAACATCGCAGAAATTTATTTTATAATCAAGTGCTATAAAAACTCTTTTTAATCTAAGAGGAAATTGAGCTCAGAGACTTAACCATCCAAATTACTATTATGCTGGACTTTTCTCCTCAGTGTTTTCCCCTCTATATTAGTGATTTTCAATCTTTCTTCTTTCAACCTATTAAAATTCACCTCAATTATTTTGTGGTGCAAGATAGGCAGTTATTTAGAAATTAAGAAAATCATGAAATGCTATGTAAGTACTATAATGGAGGTAGTGGGGGGTCCTGTGAGAGCCTAATGGTTATAGCCTTGCCCTTTTCCCTCCCAGATAAGAAGTATCTGCTAATGCTATAATGTATTTAGGTAAGTGGGTAATTGAGGAAAAGCTTTGAGAAGGGTAGAAATGGGAAAGGTTCTCAGAATGAATGTTATGAATGATAAGAAAATTATATAAAAGCAATGGCCTGCCTTGTGATAAGAGGTGAAAAGTGACTTAGTAACAATTATTGCATATGAGAGGACATTTCAAATAGAACAGTACAACACATTTACCCTGTAATTTCAGGCCTATAGCCAAAAAAAGATGATTATGAAAATACTAAACATGCCTAGTTTTATGTCAATAAACTGAAATTATATTTAATTTTTAAATATATTTATAATATTTTAATATTGTTCATTATAATGAAGTTTTAACAATTTATTATTTCACTACATACAAAAGAAATTGTCCAACTATATTTGAGTTCTAGATTATGCCATTATGGAAACCTTATTTATCTAAGGCAACTGAAGTTTGTGGTAGTTATTAGCTAATTAAAACTTTGAATGACACAATGAAGCTATAGTTGACTTTGCTATTCAACAAAATAACAACTGAATGTTTAAATGATGGGTTAATTATTTCTCTCTTCAGTCAAAACCCAATCAAATTCTGTTTGCTACAAATATGAATTGGATGTACTATTATCTTACTTTCCGTATATGAATTTGTAATAGATAAAAATTAATGTGGGTAAAGGCTCTACTATTCAAAATGCGTATAATCAGATAACTCAAACCACTTAAAATGTTGGCATATACAGTGGCTCTAGTGGTGGATCCAGAACACATGTTAAGGTCATATTACTGAAGATAATTTCTTGGAAATTTTCTACCCTAATCTGAAGACTGACTGACATCCAAAGTGATCACCAATGTTCACATCAATAAACTCCATCTCAAAGATCCTTCTGCATCATTACAGATGTCTAGAATTATTTTAAAGTGCTGTGGTGCAAACTGAATATGAACTTCTAATTTAGTGTTTAATAGATATTCTACAACTGGCTGTATACCTGGGATAATGATCTATGCTGATCAATCTCAGTTTTCTACTTATGAAATCAGATAAATATATTAGAGATCATTAAAATAAAATATTTGCCACAGAACATTCTATTATTTTTACTTTTATTTAAAATTATACTGTGTTTATGCTAATTGTAATGGGTAAACCAAATACAGCAAAAATCGATTCAAGAAATATGCTAAAATATATCCAGATAAAATTCAAAACATATTGCCTAATAAACAGTAGCTAATAGAGCAAATGATTCTCCAAATCTAATGGCTTAATTAAAATGCTTATTTCTTGATCAGCAGATCAGCAGATATTTCTAAGGAAATATGCATGGATCCACTATCCCTATATCTTAAGGCTTTTCTACTCTTTAAGATTGCTGGAATGAAAAAAAAGCAAGACCACCCAACACAGAATGTCTGGAATCAGAGCACTTCAGTTCACCTTCCAAAGTAGAACACAGCTATATGACTCTACCAAATTGCAAACAAGTCTGACAAACTAGAAATATTATTTTAGCCGGGGAAGAAGTAGAAAATAGTTTAGAGAAAATCTAGCAGATTCTGCTAAATTATTGAATACCTAACAAATATATTTTAGGCATTTGCTAACAATGAAAATGTCAAGATGGATAAAACTGTTCTATCCTGAAGTTGGCTGGAAAGAATAACGTACAGACAATTCTCAGGCAATGGTATAAGTAGCCATTTGTGTGTAAATTTTGTCATATAACAGAGGAAATAATCACTATATCCAAGTAGTCACTGTTTCACTATGAATGAGACAATTCTTATAACTGACTTTTAAAGTTAAAAAAAAAACCAAGAGATTGACAAACAGACAAAAAATAAGGAAAAGCACAGGTTATTTCCAGAAAATATGAGGTTCAAATCGTTAGGTACTTTGGGGTACAACTTTGAACATAAATTAACTTCCACATCTGAAAGAGATCAAGGACAAAAGATTGATCAACAGACTCCATGCTTGCTATAATTAGGTGATTGTACTTTATACTATGAATAATTGGACTATATTAATCAAGTTTATAAAGACAGTGACATGATCAAGTATCTTAAACATTAACAGTAGTCATTAGAGGAGTACGAAGGAAGGCAGACAAATTACAAAGTCATCCTAATAGTTCACCTGTGAAGTAGGAAGGCCCTAAAGAAAGTGATTGGCAGTAGTAGTAAAGTCAAAAGGATTCAAAATATAATAAGGAGTTCAAATCAACAGATTAAGCTGACTGGTTGGAAAAATAATACTGGACAAAATTTTCTGCCCTAACTTTCAGTTAACCAAACTAATTAATTTATCAAAAAAGTATCTTCCTTAACTAGTGTAGACAAAGGAAAGTTTACTATTAATATTTAAATATTTCCTATTTCACATGATTAACTTACACTGTGATTCATTATCAAATTTATATTGCTTCTTACAAACTATTAAATCTTAAATTTACATTTAGTTATAGTTTACCTGAAAATACAAAGGAAATTTTTAATAAATATTTTATTCTTATGACATAGGTTCATTTTTTTAAACATAGGTTCAGATAAATCAGATTTAGCACTGAAATAAATGTGCTCTTCATAGTATCAAAACATAAATAGAAAAATTTTTAAGAAGTACTAGTTTCACAATGAAATCTGGCCATGTGTAGCAACATGGATGGACCTTGAGGGTGTTATGCTGAGTGAAATAAGTCAGGCAGAGAAAGACAAATATCATGTGTGTGCACATATAGGAGGATTAGGAGGAACTTAACAGAGGACCAAGGGGGAGAAGAAGGGGGAAATGGTGGGGGAAAGGGGGAGAGGCAAACCATGAGAGACTCTTGAATGCTGACAAAAACTGAGGACTGGTGGATGTGGGGGGGAGGAGGGGTGGGCATGGAGGAGGGCACTTGTGGGGATGAGCACTGGGTGTTATGTGGAAACTAATTTGACAATAAACTATTTGTAAAAAAAAAAAAAAAAAAGTACTAGTTTCATTGCAGGATTTCAAGTATCTCCATGCTTTATATCACTAGCTATTTCCCTAGCAGCCAGCTGAATTTGCTATCAGCCCACAACATGCATAACTGTATAATTTCTTCATAAAGTTTCAGTCTAATATTGGCTTTTCTTTTTTTAAATTTATATTGTTATGCTGACACTTCTAGTATTTCATAATCTTTTTTTGTGATAATAAAATAGAGGCAAAAAAGGAGTTGAAATGCTGAGGAACCAGTTTTAGATAAAAGATTGCCTAAAGCATTACATGGTTTTATCTAAAATACTAATGGCCTGACAGTTGAAAACTGAATAGATTAGCCTAAAAGATATAGAATATTTACAAGTTCAGAATATTGAGCTATACTCATCCAACACCATGTCATCTTTGAATGAAGGGGCAATACTAGTTTGTCTCCATCTAAAGTATGCTTTAGTCCATGGGTGTTTGCTGCAAATGGCTCCTTTTAAAGTATTATTGAGAAAGAAAGGTCCAGAAATATACATTTATCCACATCCAGGAGGTACAAAGATCTTCCAAAAAAAATCAACCCAAGGAGGTCCACACCAAGACACATAATGAATATGTCAAAGAGTAGTGATAAAGGAAAAATTATAAAAGGAGCAAAAGAAAAGAAGACAGTTTCACACAAGGGGAATCCACAAGCCTCTCAGATGATTTTTTAGCAGAAACTGCAGGCCAGAAGACAGGGGTATAAAATATACAAAGTGCTAAAAGGAAAAAATCTGCAGCTGAGAATATATCATTAACAAGCAAGGCTACCATTCAGGATAGAAAGAGACAGAATATCTCAGGCAAATAAAAACTAAAGGAATTAATAATCACTAAACCAGCCATCCAAGAAATATTAAAGGGGAGTCTGAGTGGAAAGGAAAGACTGAAGAGAACTCTTTGAGTGGAAAGAAAAGATCATATGTGAGAATATGAAAAGTAGGAAATACCAAAGCAGTAAAAATAAACATTTCTGTAAAAATCAGTCAAGGGATTCACAAAGTAGAAGGCTGTAAAATATGACAACATATATCTAAAACATATGTAGGGTGGGAAAGGAGTAAAGAATAGGTTTAAACTTAAGTGACCATCAACTTCATACAGACTGCTATGTGTACAAGATGTTATATACAACCCAACTTGTAACTGCAAATCAAATCAATAATACATAAATACATATGCAAATTAGAAAGCAAAAGGAACTCAAGTATATCACTAAAGAAAACCAAGAAAGAAAGCAAGAGAAGAAATGATCAGAGAAAAACTATAAAACAGACTACAAAACAAGTAACAAAATGGCGGTAAGTACATATATATCAATAATTGAAAGTAAATGGCTAAATGATCCAATCAAAAACATAGGGTAACAAAGTGCTTTAAAAAAAGACCCACTGATATGTTCTCTACAAGAGACTCATTTCACACCTAAAGATATCTGTAGTGAGGGGATGGAAAAACACTTATACTTCAAATGATGGTGAAAAGAAATCCAGGGTAACAGTACTTTTATTGGACAAAATAGACTTTAAAACAGAGACAAAGAAGGTCACTGTAATAATAAAGGGTAAAATCCAATAAGAAGATATAACAATTGTAAAAATTTATGGACCCAATAAGCAGTAGCTAATATAAAAGCACCCCAAAACATAAACATTTAATAATAAACACAAAGCAACTAACTGATAGTAATACAATAAGAAAAGTGGACTTTAACATCCCACTTACATCAATGGACAAATCATACAAATAGAAAATCAACTAGGAAACAGTCGTATGAAGGACAAACTGGACAAGATAGATTTCACAGACATATTCAGAACATTATGTCCTAAAACACTAGAATACAATTGCTTTTTAATTGCATGTAGAGTAAATTACACATCAGGTCACAAAACTAGTCTCAACAAATTCAAAAAGATAGAAGTCCTATCATGTATCTTTTATAATCACAACACTATGAAACCAGAAATTAACCAAAACAAAATATCTAGAGAGAGCATAAATACAGAGGCTAAATAACATGCTACTAAACAATGAGTGGGTCAACCAAGTAATCAAAAATAAATTTAAAAAATCACATGGAAACCAATGAAAATAAAAACACAATGGTCCAAAATCTTTGGGATACAGCAAGCACAGTTCTGAGAGGGAAGTTTACATCAAAACAGGTCTACATCAAGAAGCTAGAAAAACCTCAAGCAATCTAACCTTACACCTAAAGGAGCTAGAAAAATAAAAAGGACACCTGAGTGACTAAGTCAGTTAAATGTCCAACTCTTCATTTTGGCACAGGTTATGATCCCAGGGCCACACATCAAGTTCCATACTGAGCATAGAACCTGCTTACTATCCTCTCCTCTTCCCTTTGCTCCTCTTCCCCCACTCTCAAAATAAAATAGTAAAAAACAAAACAAAACAAAAAACTTATAACCAGAAGAGGAAAATAATAAAGATTAAAGAAATAAGTCATATAGTAGCTAAAAAAAACAACAAAAAACAATAGAACAGTTCAACAAAACCAAGAGCTAGTTCTTTGATAAGATTAATAAAATTGAGATATCTCTAGCCAGACTCATCAAGAGAGGGAGAGAGAGACAGAGAGAACTCAAAATTACAAATGAAAAAGGAGAAATGACACCACAGAAATACAAACCATGTATCGTAAGAGAATATTGTGAGAAATTATATGCCAACAAATTTGACAACCTAGAAGAAATGGTTACATTCCTAGAAACATATAAAACTACCAGAACTGAAGCAGAAAGAAATGGAAAATTTCAACAGGCAGATTCACAGCAATGGAATTGAATCAGTAATCAACAAAAACAAAAACAAAACAAACAAAAAACCTCACAACAAATTCAAGTCCCAGGCCAGACAGCTTCACAGGTGAGTTCTACCAAACATTTAGAGAAGAAAAATATCTATTCCTCTTAAAGAATTCCAAAAAAATAAATAGAAGAGGAAGGAAAACTTCCAAATTCAATCCATGAGGCCAATATTAACCTTATTTCAAAAACAGATAATGACAATGCAAAAAAGAGAACTACAGACCAATATCTCTGATGAACATGGATGTAAAAATCCTCAACAAAATATTAGCAAAGCAAATAAAAAATACATTAAAAATCATTTATGATGATCAAGTAGGATATGTTCCTGGGATGCAAGAGTGGCGCAATATTCACCAATGTATCAATGTGATATACCTCATCGGTAAGAGAAAAGATAAGAATCATATGATCATTTCAATAGATACAGAAAATGCATTTGAAAAAGTACAACACTCATTCATGATAAAAACCCTCAACCAGATGGATATATATGTATATATACTTATAAACATACATACATATATATGTTATTTATACTAGAGTTAAAAAAAATTAATATATTTTATTTTTTAAGTTTTTAAATTTATTTTGAGAGAGAGTTGGAGGGAGAGCAGGAGGCAGAGGGGAGAGAATCTCAAGCAGGCTCTGCACTGCCAGCATGGAGCCCAACATGGGTCTTGAACTCACAAATTTTGAGATCATGACCTGAGCTAAAACCAAGAGTCAGAAACTTAACTGACTGAGCCACCCAGGTGCCTCTAAAATTATTTTTTTAATAAAAATGTATTTCAGAATCAATAAAAAAGAAAACGGGTAAATATATGAAAAGACAGTACATTGAAGAACATATATAGATAGCAAAGAGAGCACACGAAAAGATACCCTATGTCATTACCCATCAGGGAAACATAAATCAGAACCCAACTGAGAAGCACTTCAAACCTATATGGATGTCCAGAATAAAAGTGATAGGATAAGGGATAATAGCAAGTTTTAGAGAGGATGTGGAGAAATCAGAACCCCTATCATTCCTGGTGGTAGTGTAAAATGATGCATTTGGAAAATGATGTCAGGTCCTTAAAATGTTAAATGTTAAGTTGCCACATGACTCAAGATTTCCACTGTAAATTAAAACATATGTCTGTATAGCAACACATACATAAATGTTCACAGCACATTAATCATAAAAGCCAAAGTGGAAAAACTTCAATTATTCATCAAATTATGGAAGGCTGAAGAAAATGTAGTATATCCATACAATGGAATGCTATTTGGCCAGCCACACATAAAAAACTTAAGAAGCACTGATATATGCAACAACGTGGATGAACTTTGAATTTATTAACCAGAATGGAATAAGCCAGGCACAACTCTCTATCCTATGACTCCTCTTATATGAAATATCCAGAATTGGAGAATCTATAGTCAGAAAGTAAATTTGTGTTGCCTAACATAGAGGACTGTGGATTGATGGTGTGGAAATGGCAAATGCTGCCCACTGTTAAATATGGGGTTACTTTCAGCGGTGATTAAAATGTTTGGGAAATAGAATAATGATAGTTGTATAACTATAATTATACTGTAAACTATTTGTCCGCTGTAAATGGGTGGATTGTTGCAGGTGAATTATATGGCAATATAAAATTGTTAAAACATAATAGTTCCAGTAGATTAAAACAGACTATGAAATGTATGATAAGAGAAGATGTGGAGAAAAAAACCTATTGAAGGCGTCAAGCTCTGTCATATTTCACTGAAAATTACCTGCCCATTTTTCATTTCTCCAAATTCTACACTTTCACACCAACTGATAATGGCAATGGTTATAAGTAATTTGCTAGGGCAAACAGTCCATACTATGTTCTCCATGGATTTTTATGCTGGCTACTCTAAAATTCTGCCATATTCTACCATAGAAGTACTTGCAAACTTTAATTTTAAAATGTCTTTAGAAATGACTCACCTTTTCCCGAGTTTAATGTATTTGGGCCTTGATAAAATTACAGACCCACAGTGCAGCTATTTTACATTTGAAAAACTCTCTAGCAGGTGTGTCTTTCTGATTTTCAATTGTCTACTTAACTGTCTGCTCAGAATGCAGTAAGTAGCACATTTAGCATACTCAGGTTTTATTTTGCTGAGTAATTTGCTTATTTTATCTCCATTTGAGATACTCCTATTAAGTTATATATTGAACAAATGTCTATGAACCAAATTGTCTTTTTCAACTTATTGTCATGGTATCTTTGGGATTGTGTTCCTACAGGAAATCTTTTGTGGCTGGCATCTATCAACTTCTAGCTCACCCTAAAACCAGTACTCTCTAGAATGATGCCATGACTATTACCCACAGTCAATATATTTTATTGAGGCCTGGAATGCTGATGATTTCACAGAATCTGCAAAAGGAAGAAGTATGTGGCACAATATTCCAGCACACAGGATTTACAATCAGAAAGATCTGGGTTCAAATTATAGGTCCAATGACAAAGAGCCAAGGCAAATAAACAACTTAACTGTCTACTGACAGATGAGTGCATAGTGTGGTGTATACACAAACACACACACACACACACACACACACACACACACACAAGCATACTATCTAATCATAAACAATAAGGAAATTTTCCCATCTGCAACAACATGGATGGACGGACATTAGAGCATTATACTAAGTGAAATAAATCAGACAGTGAAAGACACCTGTGGTCTGGTCTCACTTAAACCTAGAAACTAAAAACCAAATTCATTAAAAAAATTTAAAAGATGAGATTTGTGGTTACCAGAGGTAGGGATGGGGTATGAGGGAACTGAATAAAGGTAATCAAAAGATAACAAATTCCAGGGATAAATAAGTACTTGGGATATAATGTACAACATGATAACCATAGCTAGCACTAACGTATGTTATATTTGAAATATGCCAACAGAGAAAATTCTGAAAGTTCTCATTACAGAAAGAAAAGATCATTTTTGCCAACATATAAATAATGAATTAATAAATGTACTTTCCTGCAAAAGAGCCTAGGTCTTGCTCCTCATTGAGAGAGTCCAGTACATTTTGCCTTGGTAGCAATGTCCACTAAGTAAGAGCAAAGATCTGGAGTCACCTAGACCTGGGTTCGTGTCCTAGCCTTCTCAGTGATTGTTTAGGATCACTCTGAACTTCAGATTCTTCATTTACAATAACAGAGATAATTATTGTCCTTCATTCATAAGGTTATTGAAAAGACTCAATGAAGTCAATTATATAAAGCTCTGAGAAGAATGCCTGACAGGCAGCATTCAATGATTATAGCTATTTTTAATACGGCCATGGCAAATTCATACTCTGAGTCTTTTGTAGACCTGTTTCTAGGTTTATGAAGATGGAACTACATCTGTTCCACACCTGAGAATACCAAGAATTTGGTTCAGGTAGAAGGTATTTTATCTAACTCACTCAGGAACACCAATTATTTTTTTCTAAAAAAAAAAAAATTGAAAGGCACAAAACACACCTTTGCTTTCTGTTATTTGATGTCGGATGCCTAGTCTTTTTGGCCATGACCCAAATTGACTGTAGCATGCAGATTAAGTGACACCCTTTCAGTATTTGTATGTAGCATACACTCTTTACAACCTGTATCTGATACAGAAGTCTCCATTTTCCTGAAGACCAGGGTTACCATTCCACTCATATTAAAAAGGTACTTTCCACTGTCTCAGTGGAAAGCAGTGATGCCAAGTAATGATAGCCTTCATTTGATGGCCATTTTTCCCTCAGTAAATTTCTTTTTGCCCTCCAGGTAGCATACTATCTATTGTAATACAGGTGGTTTTCACATGTTTTTTTCCTACACAATATGAAAAGATTTTATATCTTTTCTATCAAATATAAGCCAGTTAGGCTGCCTGACAAATAAATACACTTTATACAGCTCTTTCAACCAGCTAAATATGTCAACAGAATGTATTCGATCTAGCGTACCATAAAAAATGTAAAATTCTTTGCCTGATCCAGCTATACTCCAGATGTTCCTAATGATCACTCCTAGGCTTAGTCCTGCCAGGCTGGGAAGTGGATGATATTTACAGCTCTCCGTCATAACAGGGAGATCATGGCAATTTTCTAATTTACAACAGCATATCATAAGTCTTCAAAACATAATTTTAAATAAACAAAGCCTAGGCATTTATACTCTCTTAACCACCTCCTACACTGATCTTTCAGATGGGGCTATAGGCGACCCTTCAGTCTGTATCAAGAGTTCCTAGATTTGCTGATAGGCCCCGGTCTCAATGCCCACCGGCCCCATCTGACCAATGATAAGGAAGGAATGTGTAGCCTTTACTGTAAACCATTCGTCTGCCTTTTATCATTAGAAATATTTTCATATTTAAAATATATCTTAAGGTAAGACTCCTATTTCTGCTTGATTGTGCTATGGACTTACATATACCAATGATACGACCAGTTCTCTTTTCCCTTCCCCAGAAAACATGACTATTAGTCTGATGGTAAGTAGAATACAATTCCTTTAAGTACTTAATAAATTTTGTCAACATTAGGTGCAGCCTTTGTTTGCCCTTTTATTACTTGTCTTCTGGATATGCTGGAATTATTCTGAATTAGTATCTGAAATATCTGAAAACTTAATTCTGTAAAAACCTTATAGTCATGGGAATTACTAATATTCAGAGGTGATGTTTGTTTTTCTTTGGTTTCTGAGCTATTTTAAACAGTGTTAATTCTTCATAATGTGACTGTTATGTGTTTTTTTCATATTGTGAAAATGCTAAGATTCTCAGCATCTTAAAAAGACACTGTAATCTGGGGGGAAAAAAGACATTTAAAAAAGAGGAGGCTTATTGCACTGCTATGTGACTACTGGGTGCTCATTAAATATTAGTTGATGTTCAAAAAGTTAAGTGTAATGTAATTACCTTCTGCATAAGGAGACTGAAGTGTAACTCTGGCCATGCTTGAAAATGATGGGAGTTATTTTAAAAATCAAGAATAAGGACCTTCCTCATAATATTATATTGTTACCCTGGATGTTATAAAATGTCGTAGAGAATAATTATGATTGTGACATATCAAAATATTTTTGTATGGCAACTGGATGTTTTGACAAACTTAGGGCTTGTTCAAAACTGAAAAACTTCTTTTTAAATACTCTTATCTCTCATTTTGTATTAATTATTTGGGGTAGGAGTAAGATTACCAGTAATGATTGATCTATAGAGATTCTATAAAATTCTATGTTAGCAAATTTGTATTTCAAGCAAACCTTGGCTCCAGACAAAGTCGCCTGCCTCTATAATAATTTGTTTATCTCAGATTGGTGATTAAAATTCACTCACCATTGAGCAAGTGTTCGTGCCCTCGTTTTCCCTCAGAAACATGGTTACTGGGGCACCTGGGTGGCACAGTTGGTTAAGTGTCCGACTTCGGCTCAGGTCATGATCTCAGGATTCGTGGGTTCCAGACCTGCGTCAGGTTCTGTGCTGACAACCAGCTCAGAGCCTGGAGCCTGTTTCATATTCTGTATCTACCTCTCCCTCTGACCCTCCCCTGCTCACACTCACTCGCTCTCTCTCTCTCCCAAAAATAAATAAAGTATCATAAAAAGAGAAAGAAACATGGCTACTACCATAATACACAGCAATTACATATAAGGCACAAATATATCCACTTATACACTGCTGATATTTACATCATTATTAGTCTAATATAATGTGCCTACAAGTAGCACAAGGAACTTTTTGACATACTTCATTCTCAGGTTGGGATTCAGTAAGAAAGGAAGGCCTGGAATTGATTGAAAACATTAGCCCTAATCCGTCTTCTCAGAAGAAGCTGGTTGCAACTCTGAAAATGATGTACTTCTTTATTACGAATGGGTATTTTCTCACTGTTAGGATCCATGTTTTAGATGTGCTACTCATATCGTACTTGTTAAATGTGTTAGTCACATTTTCTGGTTTTCCTAATTTTAGTCTATGCTCAGAGAAAACGGTGCTGTAGGTGGTACTCTAGGCATTTATTTTCCACCTTTGATCTATTATTGGTTTCTGCCCATTTTCCAATCTTTGTTGTTCAGATAGCCTCCAAATTTTCTTTGTTGTTTGCAGCTGTGATGATTTCTCTTGATTTCAAGTGATACCTGTCTGATTCAGACTTTGGAACCAAGAATACATTGTTGATGAGAGACTTGCAGTCAAATTGAAGAAATGTAAGCTTGATTATCTGCTTTTACTGCTAAATACAATGAATTCCATTATCATTTATGGATAGACAGCTGGTTGACCATGACTTTGTTAATAAGAGCAAATTAAATTATACTCTATGATAACCGTGATTAAAAAGCTGATTGAAAGCAAGTTTAGGGGATCCTTGCTGTTCTCATGATACATTAGCATGACGGGCAAAAGTAATTCAAGAAATGCTGCACAGAGTGGCTGTTTCTAAGGAAACTAAGTAAGTTAAAGGAAAAAAATGATAAAGTTGAATCTCTAAAATATATTTTTACATAGGCTGAAACAAGGGACGCTGTATAACTTTAAAAACCTGTTATCACCATCAGCACCAGCAATATAGTAGCTAATAATTAACTCACATTATTTTATAGGTTGCCAACTTGCAATACAATTGAATTTACTGACTCTCCAGATCTCTTGTCTTAAAATCAGTACATGGATTTTTAAAACGTGGTCTCTATAAAGAGAAATATAGGCACCAAGGGCACTTCAAAACTCATGATTCCCCCAAAACCTCAGCACTCCCTGAGCCCCCTCTGTCAGCTAAAACAGATTCTTCTTTATCTTTTTGATAAGTTTGTCTTTTTAATGCTTTATAGAAAACTCAAATGAGGCAATTGCTTCTGAAGATCCAGCCAATTCTCACACACTCAACTCCTTAGTAATGGAATTATAATTAGAAAAATACTCTCCCTTATGCCACAGATAAATACAAAGTAAAGCCTGGTTGGGGCACTTGTGTGGCTCAATTGGTTGAGTGCCAACTTCAGCTCAGGTCAGATCTCTCAGTTCATGGGTTCGAGCCACACATGGGCTCTGTGCTGACAGCTAGCTCAGAGCCTGGAGCTTGCTTCAGATACTGCATCTACCTCTCTCTCTGCTCCTCCCCCACTCACACTCTGTCTCTCTCTGTCTCTCAAAAATAAATAAACACTAGAAAAATTTTTTAAATTTAAATAAAGCCTGGAGAGAGACTTTAAGAAAAACATAACTTTGAGTATCATATCAACATAATAAGCATAAAATGTAGAATACATAAGAAAATTGGTAATAAAAAGTGATTTTCTAAAGATGGAAAACATTACGTCAGGTTGAATATGCTAATAGTGCATTCATACACATCCATGTATTCTGGATACAACATGCCACTTTGAGCAGATAGGGTGAGTTCTAATACTTTATTTTATTTTCTAAAAAAATTATTTGCTGGTGGGTCTTCTCTTTAAAATTAAAATGTCAAAATCTCATACAAATGCTTTAATTTGAAAAATGGAAATTCATAAGTGGCTATGACTAAGGACAGTAAGACATCCAAGAATATTTTCCTTTCCACATGTCATTAAGATACATGGACAGGAGAGGAGCATTTGCATCTCTGAAAAGTGCTTCTAAGGTTGTTCACTTTAGCATAGTCATGTTGACAAGAGATACTACAGAAGAAATCAGGATAAGTGTCTATTAGGTGCCCATCCACCCCCAAAGTAATGTATTTTAAGTTACATGAATAAGAACAAGGTAAGATTAGTTAACACAACAAGATGCAGGGTAGTACAATAACCAAAAGTATTTGATCCATGAGAAATGACTTCTTTATTGCATGTTACTTGACAATAAGATACTCAGGACTAAATATAGATTCATCGCATTGATGTTATATTTCCCATTTCTCAGAAATGAATCAATTTTAAGTTCTATAGCCCCTTGAACAAAGTAGAAGTTGGGTATATTTAAGGAAAACCACTACAGCATCCATATATTCAGTGTATTTTTATTCTAGTCTTTACCAATGTGCAACCTTTTTTTAAAGCTACTTATGGATTACTGAATGTTTGCCAAAGTAAATGCTATAACCTGGAGACCCATATACTTTCTTTATTATTTTCCAGTATGCATGGGAATTTGTGGAGACTAGATCATCATCAACAGAGCCCATCATGAATCCACCTCACCATTCCTTGTGTGGAACATCCAAATTATCCATTGTTTATTGAGTTTTTTAGTATCTTCTATAATAGCAATCATTAGCACAACATTTCATGGGTTCTCTGATACTTAGGATGAATAGTGGTTATTATGGTAGGAAGGGTCATGTAGAAATCTTTAGTACTTCTTTTTCCTAACTCTTTCTAGGACTAGAAATAGGACTATAAGAGAATTTAAGAAACTAATGCTGCTATTAAAGACTTCAGTGTACATAGGAAAATAATGTTATCTCTCATTTTGCATTTTGCTCACCAACTTAATCGATATCAAAACATATAGTGTATAACTACTGACCTGGGGAATGTATGCCCCCCCCCAACTTAATGGAGAACACCAGAAGTTGTTTTGTTTATTTCAGCAGGAATTACAAAATATTTACCATCTTGCTTCTCGGGTATCAATTGTGTGCCATATTGTAGGCTGCAGGGGTCTTAACTGTCTTACCATCTTGACAGCATTATGCTTGTCTTCTATACTGACGATTTAATGCTAAAGAACCTAAAATCTAAATACTGTAGAGGCCTTGATAAGACATTTGCATGATGAAGATAGGGAGATAAAGCCTTGAAATATCACTGAGACATTTAAGCCACCAAAGAAATAATGAGAGGAATGTATTATTGTTCTAGAACAAAATAAGAATCCATGAATCTAAATAGATATAAATAAATGGTAGAGAACAAACGCTTCTTCCTTACAGTAGATTCCAAATAATAAATATAGAAGAAATGATAGAACTAGAAAATTATGATTTGGCATTCGTCTTGCTATTAGTTGTTTCAGACAAGAATCACCATAACCTAAAAATAGTGGCCTAAAATATGAGAAAAATATTTCTAAGCTATCTCTGTAAACTACTTATTAATTGCCATGGAAAATGTAGAGGAAAAGCCTGGCCAACAAACTTTAATCAAGTGATCAAATTAACATCACAATTAATGGGAATAGTTGAGGTGAAGTGTCTGCCTCCTATGAGGATTTTTAACAAAAATCCACACCTAAAATTCTAATCCTGATGAAAATCAGGTAAACATAAATTAAGGAATAGTCTAGAAAATAAATAGCCAAAACTCTTCCAAAATATTTTAAAGTCATAAGAGGAACAAAGAGATTGTAGAATTAAATTTGTGTGACCTTGGATTGGATTCTTAGAAACGATTATTTTTTTCCTAAAAAAGATGATTAAAGGGACAATTGAAGAAATTTGCACCTAGTTGTAGTTTTGATATCAACACAAATTCTCTGATTTGATAACCTTACTTTGATATGTAAGAAAAGATCATGTTTCTAGGCAATACTTTCTTTTCTTTTCTTTTTTTTTTTTTTACAAATAGTTTATTGTCAAATTAGTTTCCACATAACACTCAGTGCTCATCCCCACAAGTGTCCTCCTCCATGCCCATCCCCCCTCCCCCCCACATCCATCAGTTCTCAGTTTTTGTCAGCATTCAAGAGTCTCTCATGGTTTTAGGCAATACTTTCTTAAGTATTCAGAGGCATCTTATCTTCAGATTTGAAAGAAAAACTGCATATAGATATGTGTATAAATACATGTGTATGCTCATACATATGTGTGTATGTATACTCATACACACGAGTGTATAGTAATGTGGTCTGATAATGTGTATGTGTGTGTGTGTCTATATGGATTCAGAAAGAAAAAAAGAGGGGAAGAATAGAAAATTGTATGTGAAAAATGTTAATATTGGTGGACATGGGCAAAAGTTTAGGAGAATTTATTATCCTAGATTTGCAATCTTTTTACAATTTTCAAATTATTTCAAAATCCAAAGGAAAAGAAAAGCCAGTTGAATTGCAATCTTGTGAAAAGTTTAAGAATCCAGTGGTTCATTCTAAGATATTCACTCTTAAGAGAAAGACAATTTGCTGAACATTATCACTAACAAAGAAGCACATTTGTTTCTAATTGCTTGAAATTAAGAACACCAACTGATACAGCAATCTAGAGAGAACAGCTAAAGACCAGATGAGACTAGAAAGAGAAGCAATGAATAAAAACTACCAGTAGTATCAAAACAGCAAATCACTGGTTTCCTGTATATATCCTTTTTTTTGCAGTTTAGAGTGTCCCTAAATGCCTATCAGTTATATATACCAGTATAATCTCATATTATTACCCTTCACATACCTCTTTAAAATCCCTTCATTCATTTGGTATTATATACCTAATTTGTACCAATCATTGCAATAAGTCTTAAAATATCCATGAACAAAAGAGTCATACTTTACACAATAAATATATAGTTTCATGGGGAACAATAAAAATAAATAACTATAGAAATAATTATTGAATATTTATACCATAAATCCTATGAAGTAAATGAAAAGACAGGACAATGAAAATTTAGCAAGGGAAATTGCTATAGCTTCAAAAGACACACGATTTTTTAAAGAAAGTAACTTTTGTTGGAGATTTGATAAATAAATTTTAGTCTATTTATGTACATTCTATTTTTTTAATTAAAAAAATTTTAAACATTCATTTTGAGGACATTGTACGAGTGGCTAAAGGACAGAGAGAGAGGGAGACACAGAATCTGAAGCAGGCTCAAGGCTCTGAGCTGTCAGCACAGAGCTTGATGAGGGCCTCAGACTCACCAAACAAGAGATCATGACCTGAGCCAGTCAGACATTTAACCCACTGAGCCACTCAGGTGCCCCTGGATCCTCTATTCTGATACATTGTACTTGATCATCTTTTCACAAATACCACACTCACTCAGTTACTGAGCTTTAAAATAAATCTTCAAATCAGGTAACAGAAGTCCTCAATTTTGTTCTTCCAGATGCCTTAGTGATTTTTAGATTTTATGTTTCTAACATAAACTTTAGAATCAGATTTTCAGTTCTTAACATGAGCAATGTCTTTTGGAGTTTAGAATGGGATTACATTTAGATTGCTTTGGGGAGTGAAATTTTACAAATACGGTTTTCTAAAAATACAGTTGATTCATCTTTCCACTTACTTATGTATTCTTTAATTCACCTCCACAATGTTTTATTGTTTTCAGTGTAAAGCTCTTTAACATTTTGTTAAATATATCTCTCCACAGATCATGTTTTGAAACTATTATTAATAGTGGCATTTTGGGGGGGACAGCTGGGTGGCCCAGTTCATTAAGCATCTGAATTTGGCTCAGGTCATGATTTCACTGCTTGTGAGTTCAAACCTCAATTCCAACTCTGTGCTGACAGCTCAGAGCCTAGAGCCTGCTTCAAATCTTGTGTCTCCATCTCTCTCTGCCCCTCCCCCACTTGCACTCTGTGTCCTCGTGGGCTCTCTCGCTCAAAAATAAATACACATTAAAAATATTTAAAGAATATCTTTTTTTATTTTTACTTTCCAATGAATGGCTACTATTTAGAAACAATTAGACTTCCACTTCTGCTTAAAACAGAGAGAATGTCAAAAACACATCACTTCTACCCTAACAATGAACACAAATCGTATAGTGTAAAAGTCCTAATTTTTCAGGCTATGAAGGAGCTGAGCTTCCAAGGTAACATGGAAAACTGAAATCCAAGGAGTACCAAATGTCCCCTAAGAGAGACAAGAATACAAACTGTTTTCCTTTTTGTAAAATAGTAGAAAGAAAAGGTCATCACCATAACATCAAGTAAGCAGAAAACAGCTGTAATCTAAACGAATTCTTAAAAGACAAAATATGTGCTACCATGACAGTTTAGAATCCCAGGGAACCCTAGCTACAATGTGAGTCCCCATCGTTCATCAGACTTTCTCCCTGAGCCTCCACGGATTCTGGATATGACAGATATGAAGACTGAAACACCTGAAAGAGAATCCCTCTGTGGTCCAGACATGAAGACTTAATTAATTACATTTAAAGGTGGTACTTCATCTCAACTCTACAGACCATTTAGAATACAAGGTATAGATTGGCTCCTGTTGGAGGATAAGCAGACAAATTGGTTGTGTCCTGGATATTTGTCAAGTATAGGAAAGAAAATGCCTTTTGATGGGCATGGAACAGAAAAACAATCTGCCTGTAACCCTGCAATGATACGAAGCAGACATTATCTACTGCTGGAGGAGGACTAGGAAATCTACCCATCTTGAAACCTGCACAGATAGGTAACATGGCTCTGCTTCCACTGCAAAGGAGCAGGAAACTCACTCATGCCCAGGACGCAGCATAAACTGGAGCTCTCCTGCTACTGCCAAAGGGAAAGAAACATGAAACCTAACTTGGTCTTCAAATCCTGTACTGTGTACAGTGCAGAATTGTTTGACAGAGCAATAGTGGGCTTGTTGAGGGATCCCTACTTCTGAGGATCAGGTACAGAAAACCTGCCTAATATTGAGGCAGGAGAAGGAAGAAATCCAGCCCCCATATGAGCCTTGTGAATATAGAGCGATAACAAGAACAATCTACCACTGGTAGGGGACAGGACCACAAAAGGAAACCTCTCTGTGGTGCAGAAACACAGCACATACCAGAATCCAATGGAGCAGTAAGAATATTGAGAAAAACGCTTCAGCATTATAGTCCTCTCACTAAACACAAGGCTGGTGCAGAACATCACTTAAAAAGAAGAATTTAAGAGAAGGAGGAAAATAATTACAAACAGAAAGGGAGGGAGGCAAACCACAAGAAACTCTTTAAATTACAGAAAACAAACTGAGCGTGGATGGTGGGGGGGAGAGGGGAAAATGGGTGATGGACATTGAGGGCACTTGTTGGGATGAGCACTGGGTGTCCTATGTAAGCTGACGTGAAAATAAATTATATTCATAAAAAATAAAAAATAAATGGAATTTATGTAACAACAAATCTAAATAAAGCAACAACAAACTCATACAAATTAGATTGACACAACCATCTATAATAATACCCTGAAAAAAGAGGATTTCACATTTCTGGGCATAAATATTATTTTCCTTAGTCTTTTAGAGCTTTGTTGCCAAAAAATCTGGCATTCAATAAAATTTATAAAGCTCAGAAAACATCAAGCACATATCATACATTTCCAAAAAACTAAACGGTCATCAGGGAAAGATTCAGATGTGGCACACAGATCAGAATGATCAGATGGGGACTTTAAAATGTTCAAATACAGACATTATATGACTACTATGTTAAATTAAGTATGAGCAACGTATACATGGAGAATTTCAGCAGGTAGATAAAAATACAAGAGCGCTCCCGAAGAAATGACAGAAATAAACATGGTGATATAGGGGTTAATTTCATTAAAAGACTTAGCAGAACAGACTTCACAGAAAAAAGGATTAGCTGGCTAGAATGAAGTCCAATAGGAATTCACCAAACTGATATACAGAAAGTAGAACTAGTGACAAATTTTGGTAAAACATCTGAGATCTATGGGGCAATATGAAACAACTTAACATGTGAATTGAATTTATGATGAAGAGAAGAGTGGGTATCAAGTATATTTTAATTTGTAATGGCCAGAATTTATACATATCTAGATATAGAGTCTATAAAATTTATCTTTATCTGTAGGTATATCTGGTCTACAAAATTTTATGTATATTCTATAAAATGAATTATGTACACACATCCCCCAAGAAAAATCCACCTGTCTCAGAAGCCCAGAGAACCACAAAAGGAACAATAACAACAACAAAAAAAGAAAAGGTAAGACACCAGTGGTTGCTTCCCTGGGACAGAGGTGAGATTCCATAAAACTGCTAATATAAATTTAGGTCAATGTTTAACAGATACCCGAAAATTGACTGTGGGCTAGTGAGAAAATACAGAACTATTATGAGCCACAGACACGAGAGAGATTCTCAGTCACTTGCAGGATCTTCTTCACAGACACACCCAGTGAAAAATCAGGGGCCGGATGACGGATCTGTAAAAGCTTCCCTTATGGTACAGGTTGAAGAGGGGAACAGTAACTACTGCTAGAAAAACAAAACTTCACCTGAATCTGTCTGCTCTCTCTCTCCAGAGAATAAAAGGCTGAAATTCCTGAGGGGAAGAGTTAAAAATATTATATATTCCCTAGGACACAAATGAAGATCCACAAACACTGGCAACTATACTGTGCCCCTCAACTGGGTCATGGTACAGGAATTCAATGACATACTTCTCAGCTATAAAAAGAAACAAAGCACTGCTACAGCAACAATGTGAATATATCCCAAGTTCATTATGCTAAGTGAAAGAAGCCCAACTTAAAAGGCCACACACTGCATGATTCAATTTCTATGACATTCTCAAAAAGGCAAAGCTACCGAAGAGAAAATCAATCAATTACTGCCAGAAACTGGGTGGCAGGACAGGTGACTGCAACCAGGCACAGGGTAATGTGGGGATTGATGGAATTGTTCTAGATCTTGAATGTGGTGGTGGTTAGAGACCTGTAAGCATTTGTCAAAATTCACAGAACTGTGTAATAAATAAGATAAAATTTATTGTGTATAAATAATGCCATATTTTAAAAGCTGTAAAAAGAAATTAAGTTATGAAAGTGAAGTAAGTACATTTTTAGATAAGCAAAAAGTAATTACATTACATTTAAAGAAATGATAAAACAAGTTCTGTAGGTTAAAGAGAGATCTAACTGGTATATTGTTGTTGCTTTTACTATTGACCAGGAATGCTATAGTCTAGCTAAATCCACTTATTAATTTTTAAATTTCATTTTTATAGATAGCTTAGAATTTCCTAATATGGACAGTCCTAAGTAAATACGAAGAGACTTTTTAATTTTCTTAGGGATATTAAATTGACATTTAGAATGAGTGCTAGCATCCACTAGGCTTTAGAAAAAAGAAGTATGAAGAGAAATAATATCACTATTCTTAAGTGACACTGCTATACTTCTCAAGTTGTAACACCTGGTAATTCAAATTACCATGATAGTTTATCCTGGTAGGAAAACACTTTCAAATGCCAATAAACAACCAAGAAATGGATACTTCTTTTCTATATCCTCTTCCAACTTTTGTTGCATCATTTAAAATACATGTCTGGCCTAAAGTATATTTTCAGGTATTTGGCTACACTAGGAAATCCTCCATAGAATCAGATAATCTATCTCTGTCTTTGACATTTTCAGTATCCCCCAATCTCATTTAACTTAAGAATGCTCAAAAGCAATGGTATTATTGGGATTTATCAGTTTTTTTCTGAGACGTTAAAAATATCTATACATATGGGGCGCCTGGGTGGCTTAGTCGGTTAAGCGTCCGACTTTCGCTTGGGTCATGATCTCGCGGTTCGTGGGTTCGAGCCCCGCGTCGGGCTATGTGCTGACTGCCAGCTCAGAGCCTGGAGCCTGTTTCAGAGTCTGTGTCTCCCTCTCTCTCTCTGACCCACCCCTGTTCACGCTGTCTCTCTCTCTCTCTCTCCTAGAAATAAATAAAAATTAAAAAAAAAATCTATACATAAATTCCTTTTTAAAATATGCAATAAATAAGTCAGGCAGAGAAGGACAGACACCATATGTTTGCACGTATAGAAGCATTAGGAGGAACTTAATGGAGGACCATGGGGGAGAAGAAGGGGAAAAATAGTGGGAGGGAGGGAGGGAGGCAAACCATGAGAGACTCTTGAATGCTGAGAACAAACTGAGGGCTGATGGGGGTGGGGAGAAGGGGAAGGGGGAGAAGGGGGTTGATGGGCATAGAAGAGGGTACTTGTGGGGATGAGCACTGGGTATTATATGGAAACCAACTTGACAAACTATATAATAAATAAATAAACAAATAAATAAAGGAAAAAAGCAAAAAAAAATACAATAAAAATAATTTAGAAACTCAACTTTCATTTTAAATTTAAAGTTTCTAATTTGGGTTACAAGCACTGAGAAAAAGTAGACATGCTTGCTAACTAAAAATCAAGATATTCATTATAATATTTTTATATTATATAAAATATAGTCACAAACCTTCCCAATGACAATTGGTCAATTACTACAACATTTCTATTCTTGGTAATTTTAGGAATTCCAGCTCTGATTTTTAAGAAAAACTCTTATATTACTAAGTCAACTGAGTTTGTAAAAGGCATTTTTCCATTAGACCTAGTTTTATCCTTAAAGGATTTCGGAAATTACTCTTTCTTGTGGAGAAATGGGACTATTATAAATAGTAGCTTTTGCTTAAATACTAATGAGAAAAGTATGTTATTTTTGAACTCTGAAATATATAGAAAAGAGGGAAGATGAACATTAAAATAACTTGGCATTTTGCCAAGTTGAGATATTCACTCAATATTTTGATGCATTTAAAATATTTAATTTCTATCCACTCATGTATCTATGGACACTTGACTTTCTTCCATATCTTAGCTATTGTAAAGAACACTGCAATCAACATTGGGATGCATGTATCTTTTCAAATTAGGTTTTTCTTTTGCTTTTGGTAAATGTCCAGTAGTACATTTTAGATATATGGCTAAAGATGTGGTATATACACATAGTGGAATGTTACTTAACTATAAAAAATAAATGAGACATTAGCATTTGTGCCAGACAACGTGTATGGAGTTAAGGGTAAGTGAAGTAAATCAGAGAAAGATTACATGATTTCACTCAAATGTGAAATCTGGAAAAACAAAACTAACAAACCAAAAACCAAATGGACTCATAAACACAGAGAATAAATTCATGAACAAAATAAAAAATAGAAACAGACTCCTAACACCGACGTTGCCCTAGGAGAGGGTTTGGAAGGATGGGTAAAGTAGGTGAAGGAGTTGTGCGCAGCTGTCCTGAGGGAAAGACACCTGAGGTGAGAATTAGAGCAAGAGGATCTGGCCACGCAAAGAGCAACGGGAACAGTGAGTTAATCCAGAGTCACTGAGGCTTCAAAGAACTTTGCACCAGCTGAACAGAGAAATGGGGCCCTGAGATTAAAGTTTAGTAATCTGTGGTGGGAGAAGGGCATACATACAATGGGAAAAGGGTGGGGGAAGTAGGAAAAGTTAAGATGTCTAAGATCTTATACTAAAAAGCTTAGATTTTATTCCAAATTGGGAAGTCTCTGGCTGTTTTATGCAACGGTGTGATGGTTAACTTTATGTGTCAAGTTGACTGGGCTAACGGATGCCAAGATAGGCAGGAAAACATTATTTATGGGTATGTCTGCCTGGGTGTTTCTGGAAGAGATTAGCCTATGAATTAATGAATTAGATGAATTTAGGTTTGAATACAACCAAAGAGGGAAGTATGAATTTGCTCTCGTTCTCTCTCTGCTTGAGCTGAGACATCTATCTTCTCTTGCCCTCAGACTACATCACTCCTGGTTTTTGGGACCTTGAACACAGACCAGGATTTACACTATCAATCCTGCCAATACTCAAAGCCCCCTGGGTCCTTGGGCTTTCAAACTTGAGTACTAAATTGAGTATTACACCAACTTTCCTGGTTCCTCAACTTACAGATGAAAGATCCTGGGGCTTCTTGGTTTTTTCACCGTGTGAGTCAATTCCTAGAATAAAATTCATATATATGTACATGTATGTATGTGTGTACATATGTGTGTGTGTGTTTGTGTGTGTATATGTGTCCTGTTGGTTCTGTTTCTCTGGAGAACCCTAAATACAAGGTTTCAGGTTCATTCCTGAAACTAGCAGAAGCATTATTCCCTTAACTGGAATTTCTTTTGGCATATGGTAGTCTCCCTTTATCCACAGTTTTGCTTTCCATGGCTTCAGCTACTAGTGGTCAACTGTGATCCAGAAGCAGAAAATCTTTCTTCTGAAGGTCAAATAGTAGCCTGATGCTATGTAACAATATCCCTGTTATTTACCTCACTTTGTCCCAACACAGGCCTTTTTATCATCTCACATCATCACAAGAAAAGTGCTTATAGTACAAGAAGATACTTTGAGAGAGACCATAGTCACGTAACTTGAATCACAGTAAGTTGTAATTGTTCTATTTCCTTACTAGTTATTGCTAATCTCTTACTATGCCTGATTTATAAATCAAACTATCACAGGTATGCATGATAGGAAAACACAGTATATAGAGTATTTAGTACCAACTGTGGCTTCAGGCATCAACTAGGGGTCATGGAGCATATACTCCCATGGATAAAGAGGACTACTGTGTATCATTCATTGTCTCTTTCACTATAAGGTAAATTCTGTTGGGCTATAAAAGCCCACACCCATAACTTTCCAATATCAGAAACATTGCTAAAAACTTTCTACGATCCCACTCTGCTTCTCTGATACATTCTTCCTATCAGTAATGCTGCTGTGTGGCACAGAACAGTAAACTAAGCATGGATCCTTGGTCACTTTAGGAATGCCATTCTAGTTACACTTATGTCATCCACATACTCTAGTAATATTTATTGAAAAGGTAACAGGGGCTAGACCTTTTTCTAGGTAGGCAGTGGAGAATAGAAAGTCATGTATCCTACTCTATGAATTTTACAGTCTGCTTAGGAAAAGAAAACATCTAAAACACCAACAGACAGACAGACAGACAGACACACACACACACACACACACACACACACACACACACTCATTCACCAGAATCTTAAGTTTCAGAAAAAGAACAGAGTTACATAAGACAGTAACAAGAGGAAACTAATTTCATTGGTTTTGCAGGGGAGAGGAGGAAAGAAATTTTATCCTTGAAAAATTATCATTTAAATTGAAAATTAAGCAGATGCAGAGCTTGAGGGAAGAGCTTTCTAGTTAAAGGGAGCAGCATGCAAGAGATCTTAAAGCATTTGAGGAACTCAAAGGTGGCTCACGATTTTAGTGAATAAACAATAGTGGTATAACAGGCCTTTGTGGAGGAAGACAGAATCCAGATCATCCTCAAACTTCTAAGGCCATTTGAGGATTCATAAATTTTTAATTTGAAAAAAATTCTTAAAAAACCATTGGATTCCAAATGCAATGATATTTTAACAGCAACAAGATACTGAGGGATTTTTAAAAGGGCAACGACATTTCCCCAACTTTAGCACAAGCCACCCTCACTGTAAGTACATGAACTGCTTTTACTGGTCTACTTTCCTGGAAGACACAGGCAAGTCTATTTTAAATGTGCAGTCAGTGTAGTGATATTTTCAAAGTGACACCAAAACTAACAAATAGAGAAAAAAAAGACATATCCCTGGACAAAAGAAGAGTAAATAATAGGTAAAATAATAGCGGAGGAAAGTTTATTTTTATTTTTGTGTTTTCCCTAGAGTCTCTAATCGTCTCAATTTTATTATAATTAAAGATGATATGATCTTTAAGTTAATACAAACAGCAACCATTTCATAAGTCTTTACAGTGTCCTCTTTTATTTGTTCTACAACCATATAAGGAGTATTAAATTAGCCCAGTTTTCTAAGTGAGGACACTAAGGTGTGTAGGCAGCAAAGATCAAAGTGATGGAGCCACCTGGCAATGGATCCTTAATAGCTTTAAAGTGCTCTGGCCAATTCGTGAACAAATACTTTTACTTTGCTCTTTCCAGTTCAGAGAAAAGTGAGAACTTCCACCCAATTTCAATTACAAACCTAAAAACCCTAGCCTTCCTCAAGTCTACAAGGATTCCTCGAATTCATCTTTTCTCAGAGTTTGAGGATGCTTACATCTTTCCTACTCTTCCAGTAAGGATTCCTAGTATTAGTTTTCTCAACTATGTCAGTTTTCAGGTTCAAAGTATCATGGAACAACACCTATGTGTTAGACTAGGTAACGATTTAGAAGCCTCTGGGAGTAATCCTGTAAGGGCAATGGGCACAATGTCCATTGAGAATACAAGATTCATCTGTGGTCTCCTAAGTCATGAAGGCTTACTACTCTGTTCACTTTCACTCACCTTCTCTCACATCTACTTCCTATATCATTCTCCCCAACAAATGCCACAGTTTCCACTATTTCCTGGTTCACTTTGAACATGAACCTGTCCCTAAACATATTACAGAAGCACTAACTGAATGAAGACAGGATGTCAGTCACAAGGACTAGTGACTTAAAAAATATTTTTTAGGGGCGCCTGGGTGGCTCAGTCAGTTAAGCGTCCAACTTCAACTCAAGTCATGATCCCATGGTTCATGGGTTCGAGCCTCACGTCGGGCTCTGTGCTGACAGCTCAGAGCATGGAGCCTGCCTCAGATTCTGTGTCTCCCTCTCTCTCTGCCTCTCCCTACTCATACTCTGTATATCTCTCTTTCAAAAATAAATACATATTTTTAAAAATATTTTTTAAACCAAAGCCATAGGTATTTCTCAGATAGGAATTCTGGGTATCAACTTGACCTCTTCTCCAACCCAGTAGCTCTCATAAAATCCCCAATTGTTATTTACATTGTTACTTAATAAGTCTTGGAATCAAGGACAGAGCACGTTTTTCCAAACTCAACAACTTGATTCAAAAGCCAGTCATCCACCTTAAATGCATCACCTCAGCTTTACACCTCTTGTGGATCACACAATTAAAAATGCTAGATTAAGTAAAGGGTCCAAATTATCTGAATGGAAAAAAATGATGATATTAAAAGCAGTTCTGGAATGGGAAACATGGGGCCTTCAACAAACTCACACATATTTAGTCAACAAGGCCATCAACAATCTTAAACAAGGCCCCAGACACCTGTTTTACTCTGCTCTCACTCACTCCATGATCAGGATTTCCTGAATGAGGACTGACAAAGACTTCACATACTATAGGTTACCTTGAACATGGTGCTTTGTAAATGAACTCCCACCCTAACATCAGTATAAACAACAAACAGGAAAGATCTAAAGGGGAGGGATGGAGAGATGGCAAGGCAGAATTAATTCTCTAGAGTCATCAGGATCAATCCCCACTAGTATGACTCAGAGCCCCAGGTTCCTAATGTTCTGTCTTCCGCTACTGTGCCTTCAGATAAATACTCAAGAGGGGATCTAACTCAGTTATTATTATTCCCATTAAGATTTTTAGCTGACATACAATTTTTATTTTCTTTTTTTTATAAATAGTTTATTGTCAAGTTGGTTTCCATATAACACCCAGTGCTCATCCCCACAAGTGCCCTCCTCCACGCCCATCAACCCCCCACACTCCCATCAGTCCTCAGTTTGTTCTCAACATTCAAGAGTCTCTCATGGTTTGCCTCTCTCCCTCTCCCCTACTATTTCCCCCCTTCTTCTCCCCCATGGTCCTCCATTAAGTTCCCCCTAATCCTCCTATACGTGCAAACACATGGTATTTGTCCTCCTCTACCTGACTTATTTCGCTCAGCATAACACCCTCAAGGTCTATCCATGTTGCTACACATGGCCAGATTTCATTCTTTCTCATTGCCATGTAGTATTCCATTGTATAGATAAACCACATCTTCTTGATCCATTCGCCTGTTGATGGACACTTAGGTTCTTTCCATGTTTTAGCTATTGTGGAGAGTGCTGCTATGAACATTGGGGTACATGGGCTCCTATGCATTAGCATTTCTTTATCCCTTCGGTAAATTCCTAGCAGTGCTATTGCTGGGTCGTAGGGGAGTTCTACTGTTAATTTTTTGAGGAACCTCCACACTGTTTTCCAGAGGGGCTGCACCAGTTTACATTCCCACCAAGAGTGTAGGAGAGTGCCCGTTTCTCCACATCCTCTCCAGCATCTAGAGTCCTCTGATTTGCTCATTGTAGTCACTCTGGCTGGTGTGAGGTGGTATCTCAGTGTCGTTTTGATTTGTATTTCCCTGATGAGGAGGGATGCTGAGCATCATTTCATGTGTCTGTTAGCCATCTGGATGTCCTCTTTGGAGAAGTGTCTGTTCATATCTTCTGCCCATTTCTTCACTGCGTTGTTTATTTTTCAGGTGTGGAGTTGGTGAGTTCCTTATAGATTTTGGATATTAACCCTTTGTCTGATATGTCACTTGCAACTACCTTTTCCCATTCTGTCAGTTACCTATTAGTTTTGTGTATTGTTTCCTTTTCTGTGCATAAGCTTTTAATCTTGATGAGGTCCCAATATATTTTTGCTCTTGATTCCCTTGCCTTTGGAGATGTGCTGACGGACAATTTCTAAATAGTCTAAATGTCTCCATAGTGTTTTACTATTACCTGATTACTTGCATACTCTCTCAGAAGACATGCAAATATTCCACAGGTTAAAGTTTTTAATATTTCATAGCCCACATGAGACTTTGGACTCAACTTTCCTTGGTGGCATTTACATCTGTTGTCAGGTAAGAATTAGTCCATCTTAAAGAAATTCTATAGGCTTTTACCAGGGCCTCTTATTTTCTTTTTACTAAGGCATAATAATTAAACAATAGAAACCATAACTACCTTTCATTCAATGCTTTTACCTCTCCTCAGACTACACATAAAGTGAGGGGATGATTTGCTTCCTTAACCTCCTTTCATGCACAGGACTGGCCTGGAATTCCACGTTCCCAGATAAACTGACTATCTTCACAGGGATCAAATGTGTTACATCAGCATTCTTACAAAATTTTCACCTTTTTCTCTTCACCCCCCAAAATAGAAGATCCAGGAATTAGATCTAGACAATAGACCCTTCCAGATCTCCTCTGTAGTACTGGCTTTCCTCTAAAGCAGGGATGGTAAAGTAGGTCTATAGGCTGAATCTAGACATCACCCTGTTTTACAAATAAAGTTTGATGGTAACACTGCCATAGTCAATCATGCACATACTGTCAACGTCTATCTCAATACAAGAACAGAGTTGAATAGTCATTACAATGACTATATGGTCTGTAAACCCAGAATATTTACTATTTGTCCTTTTAAAGAAATGTTGATTGATCCCTGCTTTGGAGGCTTTCTGAAGAATTTTAAATCTTTTATCTCATCACATTGACTCCCTAACAATCTGATCCTCCTCATTGTCCAAGCTAACAAAAGTTTCTCTGCTCATGAGATCCCTCCAGTGCTCCAGCCAACCCACGTTTTTTGGCCTCTGGAATCCGACCAGTCACTGTGAACAGGGACTTTTCATGTTCTAATAAAACAGCATTATAAAGAAGTCTCGAATAATTACCTTGATCAGTCCACAACATCTTCCTCAAACCCCTTAAATCCCTGGTTTCCTCATATTCCCTAAGTTTCTCCTTGGAAATACCAGGATTTAAGGTCTTATTTCAGATTTCTCTGGCATACTTTGATCATTATGCTTTTCAAAACAGATTTGTTGAGATATAATTCACATACCAAGAAATTCACCCATTCAAATCTGAAAATTCAATGATGTTTAATATATTCTCAGAGTTGTGCAATTATCACTGCAATCTAATTTTTACAACACTTTCATCATCCCCAAAAGAAATCCTGCACCAATTAACAGTTGTTCCTAAACACCTTCCACCACCCTAAGCCTTAAGCAAACACTAGTCTATTTTCTGTTCTATAGATCACATTTATATGGAAGATCCAGAATAGGCAATCTCACAATTACAATCGTTTGGGATTAGCATTCACCTTAGCATAATATTTTCAAAGTTCCTCCATGTTGTTGCATGTACCTATACTTCATTTCTTTTAATGTACGGCTGAGTAATCTTCCCTTGAAAGAGTATACTACATACATTTTTAAATCCATTCACTAGTTGGTGGATATTAGAATAATGGGAACTATGAACATTCATATATAAGCTTCTCTGTAGATATATATTTTTATTTCTCTTGAGTACATACCCAGAGGGAGAATTGCTAGGTCATATAGTATACTATCTTGTATTTAACACTTACAGAACTACCAAACTGTTTTCCAAAGTCACTGCACCCTTTTACATCCCAATCAGTAATGCAGGAAGGTCCTAATTTCTTCATAACCTCAGCAACACTTACTGTCTTTTCCCTTATAGTCATTTTAGTGATTGTGAAGTGGCATCTCATCGTGGTTTTGATTTGCATTTTCTTAATAACCAACAGTGTTGAACATTTTCCCCCTATACTTACTTCTCTAAGATAGAAATAAAAATGGTCAACATCTATTAAATCATTTGTTCATGTTTTAGTTGGGGGGTTCCTTTTATTATGAAATTATGAGTTATTTTTATGTTAAGTCTATAAGCCCATTGCCAGATATATAATTTGCAAATAATTTCTCTCATTCAGTGAGTGTTTTTCCACTTTCTTATGGTATCAAGTACAAAAGTTTTAAATTTTGATAAGGTCAATTGATTTTTTGTGTGTGTGTGTGGTTGTTTGTGCTTTAGTATCATATCTAACTAATCACTGCCTAACCCAATGGTAAAGATTCACTTCTGTTTTCTTTTAGAGTTTAATAGTTTTAACTCGTGTTTAGGTGTTTAATCCATTTGGGAGTGCTTTCAAATATGGTGAGAGTTAAAGTTCCAACTTCATTCTTTTGCAAGTGAATATTAATTGGTGTTACTGCCATTTGTTAGCACTATTCCTTGCCAATTGAATGATCTTGACATCTGGGTTCAAAGTAAGTTTAGCAGACATGTTAAGAGTCATTTTACTGGGTATTCAATTATATTCCATTGATCCATAGTGTGTCTGAGAGGTGAGTCCTCCAAATTTTTTTTGGGTGCCCCCAATGTTATTTTGGCTATTGTACAAATGCTTTACATTTTCATATGAATTTCTGGATCATCTTGCCAATTTAGGCAAAAGAGCCAGCTTGGATATGTATTGTTAAACACTGTTTTACATGTTCTCTGAGAAACTTAGGATAACCTATTAACATCACATATATGTTAAAGGATAACAAATTGGGGTCGGCTACAGTAGGTAGAAAATACTAATTTGGGGAGAAATGTCTAAGAAGGGAAATGCTAAGACATCTGAACACCACAGAAAGATTATTGCTACCCAGACTGCTGACATGATATAACTTTGGCATCACTCCATTATTCTAGGAAAAACTTATTCCAACCTAATCAATTTCTCATAAGGAGTTCCTCTTCTCTCTCCCTAGCATCTCTCATTGTTACTTCACTACCCTGATGTACAAATAACTGCATTAGCTACCATATGCATACCACTCGTTGTTCAAAAGACAGTGTTTATACAACATATTAATGCTTAAAACCAACTTAACAGGTAAATAATGTTAGTTTTATTGTACAGATCAATACTTAGGGGGCCAGTGAATAACAGCTTTGTTATCCTTTGTTTAGGAAGGAAGTTTTATAGATGAGATTTAGACTCAAACTGGTAAGAGTTCTTCCATTTAAACTTCCTTCCCATTAAGTATCCAATTAACAAATGTTTTTTGAATCAATTAATTCATCAAAATTAAGTTTCAGCAGCAGTAATTATTTGTGCTGCCTTTCTAAGCTCTCTGAGTGACCTTGAAACAGAGATCCTAAGTCCACTACTTTTATATAGCTAAAGACCTAAAGAACCCGATCTATTATTATTTCATAAGAGCCTACACCATAGTAAAATTATATCATGTCTTAGATGTGCTTCCAATATTCCGTGGCAATGAAATAGGGGATGGAATTTGAATAAACAAGATTTTGAAAATTGTTGAAGACAGGAATTGATACATCAGGTTCATTAAACTATTTAATCTGCTTTTAAAAATCCTAATGTCCAGAGTAAAAGCTTATTTTTTTAAGTAGATTTGAAAGGGTTTTTTTAAATCTCAAATGTATTTGGTCAAATAATGTCTTTTTCAGAACTAGTAATTCTGAGGAAAAATAAGATAAAATGAAGTATGACGCAAAGTAAGTTACATAAATAACCAACATCAAGAGCTATTATTTAAAAATATTTAAATTGGTGGTCCTACGATTCCATGTCATTTAAAGGTTCCAGTTTTCTCTCTTCTTCCTGTCCAGACCATGGCTGCTACCAGGCTATTTGGTCAGTACCAACCTGCTTCAGACATGTCCTAGATCCTGAATAATTTTTCTCTTGTTATTAAGAGCTGATCATCAACTTATTTGCTGTAATCACTTTATTGATTGGTCTGAACTGGTGGGGTCAAGCTTCAATTTTCCCCAATACTTCCTTTACCCATGCTCTGTAAACTCCCCTTTACTTTCTTTCAAATACTGAGCTGGCCATGAGAGTATTGGTTATAGACCTTCCATTACAAGGGACATAAGAGACCATGTGCTGTGCTGTGAAATCTATTTTTTTTATTCTAATGCCACACTTTGCACAGGCTGATACTAGCAAATGACTGAGTACAGCAAGGACACTAATGGACACCAAAGACCATTCCTAGGAGACATGGGATTCCTCTAATAGGCTTTATCTGATGACTGCCCAAACACTCAGCTGAAGCTTCTCTAGACTTTTGATCATGACATTTCCACCCAAACTTCCTGCCCTCTCTCCTTCACTAGAAGTCAGTCCTATGTTGTCATCTGACAACTAGCTCCCCTAGATTTTCCAGGCTTCCTCCCCACTTTCTCTCATGGATGCTTCTTGTAATAAAAATCCTTCCTTTTTTGATCACCGTGGCACTGTTATGGCTACATGACAGATTCCCTAACTTTGAGTCACTTGTAAGTACTTTAGACTTTTTTTAATGTCCAGTCTCATATGACACTTAATTTTCTCTCTTTTCTTCCTCCAGACTTCTGCCAAAGGAGCTTGGGGAGTAAGGGAGTATAGCTGTTTATTCTCAGTCTTCTTTTAGAGCCCCCTTTGGCTGCTGCTCTTTCTTTCCTTAAATAGTGACTATATGTAGCTTAACACTCAGATTTGTTGGAAACATGGATTAGATATATGTGAGTTCCTTGAGAGACTTTTCCAGAAACCTCTTGGAAGCTGCCCCATATTCTAATAAGGGATATCTGATTCCAGCTTTATTTCATTCCACTCTTTGCCACAGCATCAACCTCTGTTCGTAGAATCAATTCACACACAAAGCAGCTTTCTTGGGTGGGGTGCTTACAGGACAGCTCAAGCTCATCTTCCTCCAAATATCAGTTAAACTGAGGGTGGGAGGCTGACTGCTACATGCCTGCCCATGTAGCCATGGCATGGCTCCCCAGCCCCTTTTTCTATCTTGTCCTTTCCCCCCCCAGTTACCTTATTGCTCTACTCAAAAAGGCATAGATTTCATATCAGCAAATCACTTCATAGGAACAGTTCCAAAGGGGAAATGAAATGCCAGTATTTATTCTATTCTCTATTAGACTTCCCTCATCTCCACAGATAATTCTTTCAGAACCACATTCACTTAGCTTGTGGGTGGCCGACACATACCTTCTCTTCAATGGGAAAGGGTAGCACAAGTCACATCACTCATTTCTAGGTCCTTATATAGGACTTCAAAGGAGTTCTTTGAAATATTTAACCTCCCTGTGGTGGTTTTGTATAAACGAAATAGAAGCAAGGAGATGGACAGTTTGAGTAGCAGAGCTTATTTGACCATGACTAAGTCCTGGGAAGATGTCAGACCTCAATTATTTTAGGCTTTTGTTAGAAAACAGGGACTTTTTGAAACTTCTTTGTCATCAGTTTAAGGTTCTATTAATCTCCATGGCACAGTTAAGCTTCATGAAATATTCTGTGATATTAATTTGCTCCCCTGCAAAGCTCAGATTCAACCCTCTCTGACAGTGTTTTCCCTTCATATACTGCTAACACTTAATGCTGTCTCTAGCTTTTAAATGTACCTAGATGCAGCTCACTGTTGCCTCTTTCTGTGTTTTCTGTGTCTTCCACTCCTCTGGATTAATGCAGGAAATGGATGGAGAAAACTTAGATACTTGCCTATATAAACACACTCCTTTGTTGTTGTTTTTTTAATGAAATTTGAGTGATTATTACACTTTCTCTTCTATCCATCCTATTTGCCTTGCATTTAATTAAAATTTGACAGTGGAATGATCTCCAAATTCAGACATATTTGCCTTATGACACCCCTAAGATAGTTAAAAACATCAGTTTTAGTAATAGCTTGTCTGTTCTGAGTTGTTCTAGGTGCCCCCAGCTACTGATTTGCAATTATTTTCTTTGTGAAAAGGAAGTCTGTTGTATGATATGATTCTAAGAGTAAAGGGAGCTTTCCTCCCATTTTCTTAAGTATTATTTCTCAATTATCAGCATGTCTTGAAAAATCTTCTTGTCTGCTGTGTCTGGGGTGTTTGCTGCAAGGTCCAACTCTCACATGACATATGAAGCAGTAGACTTAGCTCCACCTCGCTGCTTATCAATACCTACCTCTAGGTCTCCAAGGATGAATGATTTCTCCCTTCTATCTGTCTCTAAGACATTCCCCATATTTTGGTTTTCTTCAAATCAGTAACCATGTCACTTTTTGTAGGAATATTTGGAAATACTAGAATTTGAGAACCTACAAATTCACCTTAACTTTGTAAGACCAGGATTCCTAACCTGTATAGAAAATGGGATTATAAGAAAAATACAAGTCTTGTAGAGGAAATGAGGAGACTGCCTTTGTGCTGCCATTAAGAAGCACCATTCTTGCCACTCATCACTGTATCTCTGTCATCCTTCACACTTCATGGATTTTTTTCTTTCAATTGAACCTTTAAATAAGCACCCCCACATAAGCTCAACTAAGATATGAAGCTAATGGAGTGAAATTTCTGCAAGTAGAAAGACAGCAATATTCACAACTCAAAATGAAAGAAGAGATTTTACAGTTGCAGATTTAATAGTGATGCTTGTTTTATGAACATTTAAAAATAGAAATATTTGTCCCTTAGTCCAAAAAATGTATCTCAATAGAAATCTTAGGATAATTTTCAGTTACCAGATTTAGTCCTCAACTGATTGTTTTCTTTCTTTCTAATTCAATCTTGACAGGTAGTATTTGGAATCTTATTCATGGTAGACTCTAAAATTTCCACTGAGACGCAGGCTAGTAATAGAAATTTCCAGGTGAGCAAATATTTTTACCACAGATGGTGTTCGTTTTACTCATTCTCTGACATGTCTTGTGGGATCCCATTGGCTGCCCCACCTTTTTGCCCCTGTGACACAGCTCATCCCAGATTTGACATGTTTCTTAGGCACTCCCAGGTAAAGGATCAGGAGTCAACTTTAGAGCTGTAGAATTCCTTAGTCATCAACATGTCTATTTCTCCCCAACAGCATTATGGAGACTAAATTCTTAATTTGTTCACTTCTAAAGCTTAATTTTCATTATTTAAAATAATACCAGATTGGGATGAACTGAAAACTAAAAATTTTAAAGATAAAATTATCTTTAAAAACAAACAAAAAAGACTTAGCAAAGGAAGAGAATGGGATGAGAGAAAGAGAAAGAACTAAGAAAGCTAAAGGACACAGAAACCCTGATAGTCTTTCTGACAAGAGAACTGCAGGCCAGACCAGCAAATGACCACTCCCCCAGATGATCTAAATATACCCTTCCCTTTGATGCTCCAGAGACAGTGGCTAATACATCACAGGGCTTCTAACCCAGGATTCTCCCACTGGTGACTGTACCTCTGCAGTTAACTTCTTTCTGTTGATCACCATGTTTCTGTGTATGCTGGGTGTGAAGGGGAAGAGTTATCACCTTCCTATTCCTGGAATAAGCCATTTGCCACTTACTATGAGGAAGTTTGCCCTTCCTCACATGATTCAAATATACAAAGCATAATTTCTATTTGTGATTTGCCTCAACTTCAAACATAATATTTATTGTATTTTCTCTAACATATTCTAGGAATCATGTATATTCAGTGTCATTTTCTTAATATTTTCTTTCTGACAAGAGAGCTTAATTTTCAATGGAAGGCATCTTACTCTTGGGAATAGTTTATAAGTTTCCTGTTTCAATCACTCATGAGGGACTTCTCTTTACTCTCCCCAGGGTCTCTGTCCTCTTTATAAAGGATAATAAAAATGACTATAGCTACATCTATTGAGCTCATGCTGACTGCCAGCACTGTAAGTAGTTGACAAGTATCATCACATTAATTCTGCTAAGTAACTTTATGAATAAGGTAATATTCACTCTATTTTAGAGATTGCAAAACTAAGGCCTGAAGGTTAAAAAAATATTATAAAGCAGTAAAATTTCAGACTTTGGAGCTTTTTCCCATGCATGTCCCCCCCATCCCCCCACCCCCGGCCAATTATCCCTGCCTTTTTTGTTTTTTTGTTTTCCAATAAACCTACTCCTGAGAAGTCTTTTCCTGAATTTGTATTTCCTTTGTTTAGAAGACTTCAAAAAGTTCAGGTAATGTTAAACATATTTCTCAATTCTCTAGTCTACTTCACATCTGTTAGCCTCCTTTATATGTTAGCTAAGAAATTCTAGTGCAGTGAAATGTGTATAAATATCATCATGTCCATATCTTGACAATTTCACTTGAAACCTTGTTCCCTAAATGAATGTCCTCATCTTCAGACCTCAAAACCACTAATAGGCATAATGCACACCACCAAACATTAATATAGACAGTGAACAGGGCCACCTGTCCAATGGGGAAACAGAGCAGCTCAGATGACAAAGAGGAGTCTTCCTTTCCAGTACAGGGAAGTCCCTGGTCACCTAGACCACAGAAGAACTGGAATCTGGCTACTCCTCACACCCTTTCTTTCTGTTCTCACATTTCAAACCCTGACATTTCTGGTTAATCCCACTTAATAACAACATACACATTTTTACCATGATTATATATAGTCAGTTGGGGCTACCATATTAACTATCATTAATTGAACAAGGCGAATCATCATAAATCTGGGAAAATAAAAAGGCAAGATAGAGGAAGATACAAAAAGGATACTGATATTGAGGGGGCACCTTTGGTGGCTCAGTCCACTAAGCGTCCAACTTCAGCTCAAAACATGAGCTCATAGTTTGAGTTTGAGCCCCACATCAGTCTCTGTACCAACCGCCCAGAGCCTGGAGCCTGTTTCAGATTCTGTGTCTCCCTCTTTCTCTCCCTCTCCCCTGCTCACTCTCTCTCTCTCTCTCTCTCTCTCAAAATAAACATTAAAAAAAGATATTGGTATTGAGAATACTTATTATAAAGGGAAAATTATCTTATTCCTTAAGTCTTATTTCTAAATATTTTATTTCTGAAACACTTCCTCTTTTCCTTGAAGGAAAAAACATGTCAGGGTGGGGAACACAGCACAGTTGAACCAGAAATAAGCAACTTTCTATTTTCTATTAGAAAATGTATTCCTATTGACAACTTTTCTGTCTACCCCCACTAAGGTTTCTACACAGCTAAGATCCTCCTATATCTTTCTATTTCTTATTAGATATATGTTCTTATAGACAACATCTATTAAGGAAGCCCATTACTCTAAGTCTGTTACATATTTTGTAACACAATGGAAAAGTTTACATTCATCATTTAATATAATGTGACATTCTGGAGTGGGCTGAAAACACAGTCACACATAAGCTCTCCTATCTGGCCTGCATTGCAAAGTAAACATTGCCTACCAAGTCTGGGACATGCAGTTCTGGCAGGAGGCAAAACTGACTTCCTCTACTTTATTAAGTAGATCTATGTATCAGTATTATGGACTGGGAATGGGTTTCCTTGTTCCCATACTTACAGGTGTTTGTCCTCTTTCCACAATGGTTCTCAAATGCATAAGGTTCATAGTTGCTATTAATATTTGCTTAGAGAGCTTGAAGGTTGAATACTCGGAATGTATTCTTTTTCTCCAACAAAACTGGGACAAATTTATTTGGAATTTTTATCTGGAATAAAGCTTCTTAAATACAATACCTCTTAATGTTAAAACACACCATTCACAAAGCAGATCTTAAGACCAAAAAATGGGTCCAACAATCACACGTAGAAAACAATAGGCTTGAAGAAAACATCTCAAGGGTGCAAATGAGAGGCTACATTCTGTACATCCCAAAAAAGTTCCTGCAGTGAATGTCTAGGAAACACCACCCTACTAACTCCCCCAGATATCTTCCTTCCTTCAATCATTACCCACTGATATTTTTATTTTTATTTCTTTTTTAAAAAAGTTTATGTTTGTTTATTATTTATTTTTAAGAGAGATGGGGGGAAGAGGCAGAGAGAGAGGGAGAGGCAGGGGGGGAGAGGGAGAGAGAGGGAGGGAGAGGGAGAGAGAGGGGGGAGAAGGAAGAGAGAGGGAGAGGGAAGGAGGGGGAGAGGGGGGGAGAGGGAGAGAGAGGGAGGGAGAGAGAGAGAGAGAGAGAGAGAGAGAGAGAGAAAGAGAGAGAGAACCCCAAGCAGGCTTCACACTGTCAGCACAGTGATCAATTCGGGGCTCAAACTCACAAACCATGAGATCATAACCTACCTGAAACCAAGTGCTAAACGCTTAATTGAATGAGCCACCACCCAGTTGCCCCATTAAGGCATCCTGAAAATCCTCAAATATTTGAAAAGGAAACAACATATCTTTAAATAACTGCTAAGCCAAAGAAGTAACAAAGAAATATACAAAGTTTTTCAAATTAATTGATGCATTCTTTAAAATGTGACATTTGTGGGATGCAGGTAAGGGATTCTTAGCAAGAAATGCATGGCCTAAAATGTATATATTTGAAAAGACCGATTTCAAAATCAGTGATCTAAAAGTCCATCTAAAGGAAATGGAAAATATCTAACTAAAGAATGTGCAGAGAGGTTTTGATACTAGCAAATAGTTGATGGTAGAGACTTTATACTTAATTAATTTTGCACACTTAACACTTAACAGTCATCTAACATAACCTGAGTATATGTCTCACTGCTCTGCCCACCCTGTACCACACATAGACACTCATGTATTACACACACACACACACACACACACACACACACACACACACACACATTTTCTCTCTTGAGAACCCTAAAGGGTAAGGCATATAGGAAGTCTTCACCTGACCCCCTGCCACAAGATAGTCTGAGTGTGTCTTAATATTCTGGCACATAGAAAATCTGGTTCATTTATTTATTTTAGCTGTGGTGATTAAAGTCAGCTGTGATGACTTTGTTGTAAAAGTCCCAGAAATATTGTGTACAGTGACCTGGCATGAACGACCAGAAAACAGGAAAATCTTCTTAAAATATCTATAAATGTGTTATGTTCCAGTAGGAATAATCTATGGAATCTATTTGTTAAAGCAAGAGATCCCAAGGAAAAGCTAGGAGCATAGCAGTTATTTAAAGATATGTTGTTTCCTTTTCAAACATTTGGGGATTTTTCAGAATGTCTTAATGGTATGGATCTTTAAATTAATTAATTATGGTAAGAAAGCATACTCTATGATTTCAGTCCTTTGTCATTCTGCCACCTTATGACCCAGTATACTATATTAAAGAATGTTCTGTTTGCACTTGTAAAGAATATGTATTCTGATTTTGCTGGATTTAGAGTTTCAAAATATCTATTAGATCATGTAGGTGGGCAGTGTTATTTGAACTTCTCATATTCTTAGTAATTTTTTGTATAGTCTTTCAATTACTGGGAAGGAATGTTAAAATCTCCAAATATAATTATTATTTTATCTATTTCTTCTCCTATACTTGTTAAAATTTGCTCCATGTGCTTAGAATTTCTGTTATTACAAGGTACGTACACATTTAGGATTCCTGTGTTTTCTTAATGAAATATTCCTTTTATAATTATAGAATGTTCTTTTTCCCTAATAATATTCCATTGCTGGCAGTCCTCTGCCTAATAGTAATATAGTCATATTACCAAGACTATTATTTAGTTTATATTTTTTATCTTTCTACCTTTAACCAAATGTCCCTCTATATTTAAAAAGAATTCCCCAGTGGCTTTGTATCCAATCCTGTTTTTTATCCTGACAATCTGTCTTTTAACATGACTGATTAGATGATTTTCATATAATTAAAATATTAATACTTTCAGGTTTAAGTTAGACATATTCCTAATTGATTTCTATTTGTTCTATCTATTCTTCATGTCTTTCTCTCTCCTCGCCTGCTTTCTTTTGCACTGAGTTGTTGATTTTTTTTTTCTCCTTCATTACCTTTGAGCTGTATCTGTTTGTGAATATTTAGTAGTCACCAAAGTAATCAAAACATTCCTTTTGAACTTAGGACAGTCTATTCTGAAATAATATACCACTTCGCATAAATCTAATAAAACCTTAAAACAATGTATTTCAATTGATCTCTATGCTATCTTTGTGCTACTGTTGTCATAGTCATTACTCCTACATATTTTATAAAATTTACAATGTATTATTTTTAACTTTTGTTTTGAAGAGTTATTTTTTAATGAATTGCTCAAAGGAAAAGAGAATTCTTTATAATTTCAAAAATTTTATAATTTCCCCACTCTCCATATTCTTGCTACTAAGGCCCTAGTTTCTGTTATTCTTTTGGCTTTAGCCTGAATAACTTCTGTTAGCAATTCTTATAGTGTAAGTCTGCTGGATACAATTTTTCTTAGGCTTCAATTATCTAAAATATCTTATTTGCTCTCATTTGTGAAATATATTTTTACAAGATAAACACTTTCCAGTTGACTCTTTTTTTTTCCTTTCAGCAGTTTAAGATGTCCGATTATTGTTTCCTGCTTTGCCTTGTTTCTTATCAGAAGTGACTTATACTTGTTATTGTTATTCATCTGTGTGTCACTTACAGTCATTGGTATTTTTTGTTTTGTTTTAGTATTTTATCTTTAGTCTTGGTTTTCCACAGTTTGATTATAGTGTTTACTAACCCTGTTTGGTGTGTGCCATGTTCTTGAATCAGTGGGCTAATGATTTTCCTTGAAACTGAAGAAAATCTTTAAAAATCTTGCCTCATTCTCTCTCCCATCCCTAATTCTGTGACTCCAATTGCATATGTGTTAGTCTGCTTGCAATTATCCCACAAACCACTCTACTGATTTTTTTTTTTTTTTCAGATACTTTCCTCTCTGAAGTGTTGTTAATTTCTATTGACTGGCCTTCAAGATCAATGATCTTTCCTTCTGCAGTCTCCAAATTTTCTAAACCCATCCAATGTATTTTTTATAGCAGATACTATCTGATTTAGTTAGAGTCTCCAATCTATTTTAGTTTTCATTTCTCTACATGATATTCCTAATTTATTTAAATCTTCTCCTAGCTTTTAAAACATAGTTAAAATATTTGTTTTAAAATTCTTGTATGCTAGGTCCAATGACTGATTACCTCACATAGTCTTCCAATAATTGTGTCTTTTCTTGATTTGGGGTCATAGTTTACTATTTATTTACCTTTTTAAAGATTATTGTATATATTGTTTAAAATGGTAAAGCTAGAAGTATATTAATACTATGTTACTTTATTACCCACAGCCATGTCACCTCCTTTGTGGGACAAGGTGTGAGGCTCAGGTTCTTCCTCATTATCAGACTGAGTGAAGTTTGAACCAGCATTAATTAGGCTGAGTTCACTCATGATTAGTTCAACCCAAAACCTCCTGGGCTTTTTGTTGATCTTGCCATTATTTGAACCGAGACCAACTGAGGCTGAAATTTCATGTAATTTTAACTTGATATGCTTGGAAAACATGCTTTGATTTAACACAGGCCCTGCCCCAGAATCTAAGTGCTATAAGAAAGTTTAAGAGCATAGAATTTCTCTCCATTCTCTCACCCCTTCTCCAACGCTACTCTCTATGCACAAGTTAGAAGTGAAGATATCTTGAGAATTATTAGTCCTCATGACTTACTTTTGGGTCTGGGAATCTTCAGGGTGATATGTTCTCCATCTAACTATATCATCTTTTAATTCTAAATTCTCCGCTTCTGTAGTGACCCATTCCCCCCTCTTTTCTTGAAACAGCATGGCAACTGTGCCTTCCTATGAAAGGCTTTCTTTCCCTGTAATTCAGTTCATCAATGTTTCCTTGAGTCACTGTTCATTATATATAGGGAAAAATCTTCATTTTGTTCCAATTTTTTCCTTGTTTTTACCAAAGGAATCAGAATACCATGAGAACTTTAACAATGTAAATGAAAACAGAAGTTGTCCACAACCTTTGAAAACTTCCTTTTAACCATTTCTCACTCTTCTTCCATGGTTATTCTTAACTTCCTCGTCAATTTTACCACCACCATTTTTTGATGCTTATTGAAGACTATTTGAATACATGCCATCCATGCCATAGAACTAATACAGAATCCCAATAAACAAATTAATGACACTGTTTCAAGATCTAAATAAGTATATTCAGAATTATTTCTCCTATTTTATTATCACTAATTTAAAACCCATTTTTCTGTTATTTCATATACTCTAAACAGTCTCAGCCATCTCTCAAATTCCTCAAGTTAATAAGTACCTCAATTTTTATTCACATGTACTAAGAAGCTCTAAAATTTAAAGAACACTCAATCAAGTCTTGATTACCACTTTTCTTTTTAATATTGTTTTTGGAATGTAGTTTTTCAGAGAATAGTTCCCAATCCATGATCACAGTATTCTGTGCACAACAAAGGTATTAGCCTAAATAAGATTTTCTGATTGTATAGAAAATCCTACTGTCTGGTCAAGGGATCACTGTATTAATGTGGTCCCTATTCACTGAAGACAGAAATCCAGCCACTTAGGCCACAAGGAATATCTTTATAACCAGTTCACAGTTCACAGACACTATCTTTCTGCCCTTAATCATAGTCTATGGATGCTCTTCCTGATCAGATCTTACTGGTGACATCCATGCTTAGATGCTGCATATATATGCTAACAGTGGAGTAAAATATGTGTCTAAACCACACATGCCTGTATTTGAAAAAAAAATCAACAGTAAGAATAAGACAAAAAGGAAAATAACATCAATATAGTCTCAGGCTAAATCTTGATGATTGTAATTTTATGAAACTTTCACTACCCTACTGAACACTAGATGCCACACACACTCTATGGACATTTACATACCACAGGCTCTTCCTCCTGACTTGCATTTTTCCTGCTCTGAACATTTCATTCAACAAACAAGAGCTTTCCTTGGGTTATTTTATTAGCAGAGAAAAAACTTTCAATTATTCCAGCTAGGATGTTGATTATTCCTAAGTCTAAAGAGTGCCTTTAACACATTTCTAATGCCTTTTGCCATTGTTCTATGGCATGTCATGCATCCTATGATATTCAGCATGGCTGGCACATGTTGGTAGTGATGCCTCTGTTCATGCTACTCTTATTTTTTTAAGTTTATTTATTTTGAGAGAGAGAGCGAGTGCATAAGCAGGGTAGGGACAGAAAGAGAGGGGAGAGCAAGAATCCAAAGAAGGCTCCACACTGTCAATGCAAAGCTCAGTGTGGGACTCAAACTCACAGACTGTGAGATCATGACCTGAGCAGAAACCAAGAATGGGATATTTCACTGACTGAACCACTCAGGTGCCCCTCAATTCTCCATGATACCAATAGTCCTCATTTGTCAACTGAATTGTCAAAAACATACTTGTCAAGTTTTGCTTTGAAGATGCTCTGATCACCAGCACTCCTCAGAGTCTTACATTGAAGAGGAACTATTATTTCATTATCATGAAGCACAACAGACCAATTGAGAACAATAATCTAAACAACGTAGCTGTCTCATATTTGCCTCATTTCTATTTTAGAAACCTCTTGAGTAATCCCACATCACATACCAAACACATAAGCAGCAAACTTGAAAGAACAGAAGATCCAGAAGAGAAAGAGAAGAACCAGTGGTAACAAAACAGCTACCTATAGATAATGTCAGTACTAGGGATAGTGAGTTTCTAATAGTGTCCCATCCATATACATATACTCAAATATGGATAATCTAGAAATTTGACTATCAATTCCTGACCAAATTCTCTTGACATCAATTGAGAAATTTCAGAAACTAGCTCTAGATCATTAGAGTAAAAATACATTCCAAACATGTAAGTAGTAACTTTCAAAATTTAAGTAAACAAGAATTAATAAAGATAAATAAACCAAGTTACAATAAGACAGAAAGACAATTTCATATTCACTCAATATTGCTGTTATTTTTAACTTTTTATAACAGTAGTTTCTGTTATCCAAAATCTTTTAGTCTTGGGATACATTAGGATATTCAGAAACATAAGGTTTATAAACTCTGACTTTTGTCTGAGTCACCCTAGAAGCCACACAGCTTGGTACTCATTTCCAGTGTTAGAGTAGATTTTATTTAATTACTATTGACCTCTTCCTTGTTTGTCATTTTCTTTGAGGTTGTTTTTAAAATATTAAGTAAAGGTAGCCCACCGTAATAGGAAAGCTACTCCCTAACAGTCCAGTTTTTAAGGAGTCTCCATAATTTAACACTGGAAACCTAACCTTATTCAAATCAAGGTATGATGGTCAGACCCCCTTCCAATATTTCCCTCAAGGGAACTCAATATAGCTCTGTTAGACATCTGAGGGCCAATTAAAGGCTTCAATTCCTTCAGTTAATTTCTTTAGAGACATCCTGTGCCAAGATTACAGGACTCAAAGATTTTAGAGTTTTGACTGTTTTGTTTTTTGTGTCAAAAGGGTAGGCTAATTTTTAATACCACTTGTTCCATCTCTAAGTAATCCTTTTTTCCAAATATTTATCCTTGACTCATTTAATGTTTCAAAGTTCATCTGTTTGTAGAATATACTATCAAATTAGTAACGATAAAAAAGAGAGCAAGAGAGAGCTAGAGACAGGCAAGCAGCCCTAGAGAATACACAGCCCAGAATGGAAATGGCCAGTGGGCACAGGAGCAGCAAACTTTTGTTTTAGGATTCAGAACCTCACAGTGATGATGAGCTATGTGGATTTGCACATAAATGATCTTTCCTCACCCCTTCCTGCAGATAACCCTCAAGAGAAGGGCCTCAGCTCATGATATCCAGTGTAGCCACAGCGCCTATCTTGTGAATGTTTCCCTGTTGCATAGGCTTCAAGAAATACCAACTTTCCTCCCCACTGTCCCAGTATGTTGGCAGTTTCTACATCACATACTGAGCAGATGGCCTGTATACCACCTTGCCAGCTGTTTATAGGTCACATTCAACTTCAAGATCTAGGCCTCACTTCCAATGGGGACATTTGAGTTCTTGGAACTATTTTTGAGCCTCACCAATAGATCATTCATGGAGTGGTCCTCTATGTTCTCCCAAGAAACTCTATTCCCTTAGTGGAGTGGCAAAAAGTACTGATACATTTACTGAGCTCATGTTGTCCTGGAAGTCTTTCTCAATTGACATGCAATAGGCCCCCGGCGTGGTATGTGGGAGCTATGATTTACTTCCTTTTATAGATGTTGACACTGATATGCAGGAGTTACCTATTTCTCAAAAAAAACTCCATGTTGTTAATTACAAGAGCTGTGATTTGTGTGACTTCAAAATCAGGGTTCTTAGGCATGACACACTGCTTACTGATAGGCACAAAACAGGTTACCAATTAATGTCTGTTGATTGAATGAATGGCTCCATCAAACTATCAATCAAACTATCAGAGTGTCCCAGAAAGAGTGACCTTAGCAGCCTCTCCAGTCACATCAATAGCTCCACAACAATAAAGTCTCTTAACCAGCTTGGTTGTATGAATGTTTCACAGCAGGAAGTTGTATGCAAATAGGTTTTTTTCCTCTTGCAAAGTGGGTCACACAAAAACATTCCAACTGAGCCATTCCACAATTTTAAATATTTCTAATTTTGAAATTAGAAATTTCAATTACTAATGGCCTGTCCTCAACATTTGACATGTCCTGCACCTTTTTCTCTTGTCAGTCAATCCTGGAATACTTGCAACAAAGCAACACTTTCCCTACAGCAGCCTGGTTATCAAAAGCTTATTACTCTACATTCTTGGCTACTGATGTCCAACTTGTCAAGTCAGAGCCTGTGTATTGTTGTTTACTTTACCCAACAGTACAGGATAAATGCTAAAATTTGTATATATTTTAAGTATCAATCCAAGGCAGCTGACCTACCAGCTAAAGTGAAAAAACAAAGCCCAGTAACTTATTCTTTTTTTTTCTTTTTTTTAATGTTTGTTTATTTTCGAGAAAGAGAGAGCATGAAGATGAGGGGGAGGATGTTGGGGGGGGGGCAGAGAAAGAGAGGGAGACACAGAACCAGAAGCACATTCCAGGCTCTGAGCTTTCAGAACAAAGCCTGACATGGGGCTTGAACCCATGGACCAGACCGCGAGATCATGACCTGAGCTGAAGTTGGACACTCAACTAACTGAACCACCCAGGCTCTCCAATAATTTAGTCTTACCAGAGCTCTACCCTGTATTAGTTTCAATATTTTTCTTCACTTCGGAGTCAGCCTTTTCTGCCTATTCCTCTTTCCTAGATTATTAGTTGCTTACTATTTGCATGTGGGCCGTTCCAATTTCCCTGGATAGTCTAGAATCCTAGGGGGCATTTCTTGGCTACTAAGCTCAATCACATTCCCTGTTTTCCCTGAAGGAAAAATTTCACAGATTCCCTCTATATCCTTCCCATGTCCATTTCTTACTCATTGTGTCTACTACCTTCCAACTGTTCTCTAGGATCCTTTCAAAGTCTCCCCTGCATTACAATAGAATTTTTCATTCTTTTTACACGTTTATTAAATACCTACTTTTTGCAACATATTCTTTGCTTGTGTGGAATGTGGCCTTGAACAAAACAGGATATCCCTACCCGAATAGAACTGATGTTCAGTAGGAGGAAGGAGTAATATTATTTTACTACTTTAAAATAAAGTACAACATACATTATATTATATGCTGCTAAATGATAGGGAAAACTAAAGCAGAGAAGGACAATAGGAATGTATGGATGTGGTGACAGATAATAATTTTGAATAGTATGGTTGGGGAAGACCTTATTGAAAAGACAACATTTTAACAAATTGCTGATGAAGATGACATAGAAAAGAGGCTATGTAAGGAAAATATGTTATTCTGAGCAGAGAGAAAGACAACTTCATTCTCAACAGAACTTTAAATTGATATATATACTTTTTATCTTAAATTTAAAGAAGCTGGTTTTTAAAATACTAAGTAGAATATATTAAATAGTCTATAATATATAATAAAGTGAGAAATGACTTACTGGAACACTAAACTTATTTATCTGATGGTTTTATCTACTGCACTTTGAAAAATATGGTATTTCAAAGAGTATCCCACTTTCTTTTAAAATAATGTTTCTCAATCTCTGACTACTGACCTAGGCAGGGAGGGGGGTTACTTTGCATTTGTAGTATGTTTAGCAGCATCTCTAACCTCTATCCATGACATGCTAGTAGCACCAACACACAAATACACACAGGCACACACACTCACACACATTTATGACAACAAACAATGTTTCTAGATATTGCCAAAAGCTACCTGGGGAGTAAGATACCTTCCATTAACAACTACTGGGTTAAAAGCATGAGGGCCAGTATTCTCTAAAACTTCTGTTGAGAATTCAGTAATCCTAGTAAGAAACAAGTTTTACCCTTAAAGAAAAACATAAAACTAAGCATAATCAGTAAGCTGCATGATTTAGAATGGCTTGAACAATCATTAAGGGAAGCTCCTCCCAATCAGTGCTGCTGTTTGCATGTTATCCCCTTTTCACCAAGAGGATTTTACAACTTGGACAATGCAATAAGATTTGGGTTAGGTGAGGTAGGGCAGGGATTATGCCCTTATGGTTTAAAGTACAAAAAGGGCTAGTGTGAATGCATGCAAGTTCTAAGGGAGAATTAAAACAGTATAAAATGAAGAATCTGGAAATCGATTCACTTTAAACAATCCATGTTGAATATCTCACTTTTCTTCTCTGATCTATGTTCCTCCACAGGCACTTCTTCAGTCATTTCAAAACTCTCCTCCTCTCTCAGTATCATCCACACAAGCTAACCCTTGACTCAATTTAGACCATAAAAGGTTTTTTATGGGTTGGATTCATTATATCCCACAGAGTTCTTGCACATGTTCCTTGGACTCTAAACTATGCTTCAACTGCACCTTCTGAACTAGAATTTCCCAAAAGTATTCGTAACTTCAGAATTCATTTAAAAATATTATCTCTCTAGCCTGTATCAAATATTTCTCAAATCTGTGATCTTTCTCAAACTCACAAAGGCTTGCATATTTGTTCTCCTTCCATTAGATCTTGAATTCAAATTTAGGCATCCATTTCCATTCAGCTCTCTTTAACCTTACAAAAAGATATCCTACAAATAAACCTAACCAAACAAGTAAAAGATCTGTGCACTGGTAACTACAGAACACTTATGAAAGAAATTGAAAAAGATATAAGGAAATGGAAAACATTTCATGCTCACAAATTGGAAGAATACTGTTAAAATATCTATTCTACCCAGAGCAATCTACACATTCCATTCAATCCCTATCAAAATAACACCAACATTTTTCACAGAGCTACAACAAACAATTCTAAAATTTGTATGGAATCAGAAAAGATCCAAAAGAGCCAAGATAATGTTGAAGAAATACAAAGTGAAAAGGAAAGCAAAGAAAGGCATCACAATTCCAAACTTCAATCTGCCTTACAAAGCTACATTTATCAAGACAGTATGGTACTGGCACAAAAGCAGACACATAGATTAATGGAACAGAATGGAGAATCCAGAAATGGACCCAGTACTATATGGTCAAATCATCTTTAATAAAGCAGAAAATAATATCTAATGGATAAAAGGACAGTGTCTTCAACAAATGGTGTTGGCAAAACTGGACAGTAATACGCAGAAGAATGAAACTGGGACACTTTCTGACACTATATACAAAAGTAAATTCAAAGTGGATGAAAAACCTAAATGTGAGAAAGGAAACCATCAAAATCTTAGAGAAGAGGGGCACCTGGGTGGCTCAGTCAGTTAAGCATCCTACTTCCGCTCAGGTCATGATCTCACAGTTTGTGAGTTATAGCCATGGGTAAGACTCTGCTGACAGCTCAGAGCCTGGAGCCTGCTTCGATTCTGTGTCTCCCTGTCTCTCTGCCCTTCCCCTACTTGCACTGTGTCTCTCTGTCTCAAAAATAAATAAAAAACTTTAGAAAATTAAAAATCCTATTGGAGTACATAGGCAGCAACCTCTTTGACCTCAGCTGTAGCAACTTCTTACTAGACAAATCACCGAAGGCAAGGGTAACAATAGCAAAAATGAACTATTAGGACTTCATCAAGATAAAGTGATTCTGCACAGCAAAAGAAATAATCAACAAAACCAAAAGACAACCTACAGAATGGGAGAAAATATTTGCCAATGACATACTGGGTGAAGGGCTATTATCCAAAATTTATAAAGAACTTAATAAATTCAACACCCAAAAAGCAAATAATCCAGTTAAGAAACAGGCAGAAGACACGAACAGGCACTTTTCCAAAGAAGACATCCAGATGGCTAACAGACACATGAAACAATCCTCAACATCACTTATTATCAGAAAAACACAAATAAAAGCTACTATGATACCACCTCACACCTATCAGAATGGCTAAAATTAACAACTCAGGAAACAACAGATGTTGGCAAGGATGTGGAGAAAGGGGGAACACTTTTGCACTGGTGGTGGGAATGCCAACAGGTGCAGCCACTCTGGAAGATGTGTGGAGGTTCCTCAAAATGTTAATAATAGAACTACCCTATGACCAAGCAATTGCAGTACTGGGGATTTATCCAAAGGATACAAAAATACTGATTCAAAAGGGCACACACATCCCAATGTTTGTAGCAGTGCTATCAGCAATAGCTTAAAGTGTGGAAAGAACACAAATGTCCATCAACTGGGTAGATAAAGACAATGTGGTCATATATTATAGATGCATGTATATATACATATGTGTGTGTATCAGATATCTATCAAAAAGAATGAAATCTTGCTATTTGCAATGATGTGGATGGAACTAAAGTGTATTATGCTAAGTGATGTAAGTCAGAGAAAGATAAATATCATATGATTTCACTCATATGTGAAACTTAAGAAACAAAACAGATGAACATAGGGGAAGGATAGGAAAAATAAAATAAGATAAAAACAGAGGGAAACAAACCATAAGAGACTCTTTACTACAGAGAACAAATTACAGGTTGATGGAGGGAAGGGGGAGATGGGCATTAAGGAAGGTACTTGTGATGAGCACTGGGTTTTATATTTAAGTGACGAACCACTAAGTTCTCCTAAAATCAATACTACACTACCTGTTTACTAACTTGAAGTTAAATAAAAATCCTCGAAGAAAAAAAATACTATATCCAGCATATGGCAGGCTAATAGAGTGGACAAATACCTCCTTGTACAAAACATACTAATACTGGAGAATGGACTATGGGAAGAACCTCACCCAGAGGGCCTGAGAAACTGACTCCAGCTCTTCTATTCAGACTTCTACTTCCTTATCAGTAGGACCCATCCCACTAGCGGCCAACACTTGTGATTCCATAGTGAATTTATACTAAGTAAAAAAATAAAAAAGGTAAACATATTAAGGCAAGAAAACAAAAAGTAGTAAGGGACTGGGAATGGAGGGAAGGTGGAGGGGAGAGAGAAAATGGGATTTATGTCAGATCCCTTACAGCCAACCCTCCTCTGCCAAATCCCCTAAAACTATTCTTGTTTTACAGACTCAAAGACCTCCCTATGACATCTTCCTTTCTCCCCATAATTTTCTTCTAACTCTATTATCTGTATCTAGATTTATAGTCTCTAATACTCTTCAACTTACTCCATTCATGTACTTCAAAAATTTGAAGAAGCCCATTTTATCTCCCCAGTACCCATGTTTGTTGAATTTTTAGAAAAATTTGCTTTATGCTTTAACTGCATCAGTAAGGACCTAAATTCTGAGCCATTTTTCTCTTTTCATCTCTACTTCCTGACCACCTTGCCCATACTTTACTTCCTTTTTCTCTTGGTACAACGACTATATTCCTCTACATTGGAGTCTGCCTTGGGAAATGGCACAATTCTGCATCTCCGATACTGACCTGAAGCTCCTGCCCTAGTTTCTGCTCATTATGATACACCTCCGCCCATTCCCAGAAAACACAAGACAGTAACAAAACTCCCGGGCAGACAGACACAGGCCCTCGAACTACATCATCTTGTTAACTGCATCCCCTAACACTAGAATGAAGAATTCTACATAGGTCATCACCTAGTACTTAGTTCTCTTAATTACTATTTGATCATCAGTTAAGATAGAGAAGCTACAAGTTTCTCTCTCTCTGATGGCATCTATGCTGTCTTGATATTCTTCGCTTGTTCAATCTTTGAAGCCCATAACAGTTGGCCAAAAAGGCTATTGCCCTTCATAACTTCCATTTACAATCACTGAGCTCATTCACTGATTTAGGATTTACCTACATGGGTTTTTCTATCTCTAGTGTATATTATATTTAATTTATTTCCCTCAAAGGTAAATTCTAAACATTCTGGGAGGCACCACTGCCCTTTTAAAAATCGTATCAACTAAAAGAAGGAGGTCTTGATTATATTTCAAGTCTGTTCTTTGTTTTTCACTAGGTACCTTTTTCTCCTCTTAATTTTTTTAATGTTTATTTATTTTTGGAGATAGAAAAAGACAGAGAGTGAGCAGCAAAAGGGGCAGAGAGAGAGGGAAACACAGAGTGTGAAGCAGGCTCCAGGCTCTGAGCTGTCAGCACAGAGCCAGGTGTGGGGTTCGAACCCACAAGTGGTGAGATCAACTGACTGAGCCACCCATGCACCCCTAGCGAGCAAGTTCTTTAAAAAAAAATGATAATACACGATGCCATAAGCGATCAAGGGATAAAACATCCCATGCTATCATAGGGCAGAGAAACCATTGTAGAAGCTACTCTTATAGAAATTATCACTTTGGTTAAATCTTTAAGGTCAAAGAAAGTGTTAGGTAGGTAGATGAGGAGGAAGAAAGACATTCACAACAAAGGGCAAGTGAAATATAAAAAGACAAATTTGAGTAGCCACAGAGAAAACCAGTGAGTATGGCACTAGATATAGACTTGAATATGTGGACAGAAAGGAAGCAAGAGACTAGATTAAGATTGCTAAATGAAATCAGTATGGATAGAGATGTACAAAGACTATAAAAGTATTTAAGTAGTAGGATCAATAAAATTAGCACATTATTACTGACTAAAGTGATTGCAAATATATCACTGAGCCCATGAAGGGCTAAATAATTTGTGTCATTTTTTTAAAACTACTTCATTGAGAGATGCCTTGGTGGCTCAGACGGTTAAGCATCCAACTTCGGCTCAGGTCATGATCTCACGGTTCGTGGGTTCGAGCCCGTGTCTGGCTCTGTGTTGACAGCCAGCTCAGAGCCTGGAGCCTGTTTCAGATTCTGTGTCTCCCTCTCTCTCTGACCCTCCCCTGCTCACGCTGTCTCTCTCTCTCTCTCAGAACTAAATAAAATATTTTTAAAAATTTAAAACTACTTCATTGAAGTATGACTGACATACAAAATACTATACATATTGGGGCGCCTGGGAGGCTTAGTCGGTTAAGCGTCCGACTTTCGCCTAGGTCATGATCTCGCGGTTCGTGGGTTCGAGCTCCGCGTCGGGCTCTGTGCGGACTGCCAGCTCAGAGCCTGGAGCCTGTTTCAGTCTGTGACTCCCTCTCTCTCTGACCCTCCCCTGCTCACACTGTCTCTCTCTCTCCTAGAAATAATAAAACATTAAAAAAAAAAAAGCTATACATATTGAATGTATACAATTTGAGTTTGGAAATAAGTATATTCCTGAGAGACCACCACAATCTATGCCATAAACATATTGATCTTCAAAAATATCCTACCTTTTCTATTCATTACTGTTTTTGTGTGTGAGAGCTCTAAACATAAAGATTATTCTCTTAGCAACGTTTTAAGTATACAGTATCATTATCTATGGCACTATATACTATATAGTAGACCTTTAGGACTCATTCATCTTATATAACTGAAACATTATACTCCCTAATAACTCCCCATTTCCTCAATCCCTGCTCCTGGCAACTTCCATTATACTCCCTGCTTCTAGGAGTTTGACTATTTTAGATTGCTCATAAGTGGTAGCATTGGTGCAGCTACTATGGAAAACAGCACAGCAGTTCCTCAAAAAATTAAAAATAGAAATATTGTATGAACCAGCAATGCCACTTCTGGATATAAATCCAAAGGGATTTAAGTCAAGATCCTGAAGACATATCTGCATTCCCATGTTTATTGTGGCATTGATTATAATAGGCAAGATGTGGAAACAACCCAAGTGTCCAATGAATACAGAAATTTAGTACACATATACAACAGAATATTATTCAGCCTTTAAAAAGAGGGAAATCCATTTGTGATAACATGGATAGACGTGGAAGATGTGGAAGACGTGGAAGACATTATGCTAAGTGAAATGAGCCAGACACAGAAGGAAAAACTTGTTGTATGGTTTTAAAACTGTCAATATCAGAACTGAAATTTAATGTATACCTAATTTTGAGCAGGATTTATTGCTTATAATGTGCTGCATCTGATTGTAATTGGATATGGAGTAAAATCATTCTAATCCATATATATATATTATATATATAAATAAATATAATATATATATATTACTTTCAGATTTATCTTTCCTTAAGACTATTTTAAATATATGGTCTCTCTGATACACAATCGTTCTCTGTTATCTATAAAGTATACCATAGAATGAATTCATAGCCTTATATCCATTATTCTTTGCAATCTGCCCAAAACGTTTCACTACTCATGTTCCTATCTTATTGTTCACATAATTAAATTCCTCTTTTTAGCTAACCTGCTCTAAAAATGTTTTCTCAGTTCCATGACTTTTTTCTCCTGTTAGTTAGCATTTATTTTACATAGAACACCCAGGGCCCATCACACGTGCCTTCCTTAATACCCATCACCCACTTAACCCATCCCTCGCACACCTCCCCTCCATCAACCCTCAGTTTGTTTTCTATAGTTAAGAATAAGTATGTTTTTTGGCTTCCCTCTCTTTTTCCTCCCACTATTTTCATCTTTTTAGTTCTTAAAATCCACATGAATGCAATCATGTGGTGTTTGACTTCCGTGACTGACTTAATTCACTTCCCAGGATACCCTCTAACCCCATGCACATTGTTTCAAATGGTAAGATTTCATTCTTTTTGATGACTGAGCAATATTCCATCATGAGTATGTGTGTGCATCACACATATATGTTGGAATCAATGCGAGATATATGAATCCATTTTTCTTTCCACTGGGTGTCAGTGTCCTCACATCAATTTCATTGTGGGTACTTAGCTCCTCTGAGTGTGGTTTTTTCATGTTTATTTTTGAGAGAGACAGACAGAAAATGCACATGCACACATACAAGAGAGAGCAAGCTAGGGAGGGGCAGAGAAAGAGGGAGTCAGAGAATCCAAAGCTGACTGACAACAGAGAGACCCATGCAGTGCGAGAACTCGTGAACTGAACCGCGAGATTGTGATGCCTGCCAAAGTCTGATGCTCAATGGGCTGAGCCAACCAAGCACCTCCCTCTAAGTGTGCTTTTAATATCTGGCACATATTTTTCATACTTCATGGTTCTTAAATGCAAGTCAACCATTTTTTTTGGTGCTTCTGAAATAAATCAGGAATCTTCTCCAACACTGGAGGAAAATCTGGTTGTCCTGGACTTACTGAAAATGACACCATTTTCTTCTTCTAAGGTACAGGCTCTAATTGATAGGAGTCAAATATTGTATCGCCCAAACTTTTCCTTGTGTTCGAGGATGGCCATTGAAAGTAGGAGGGACATCATTATTACTAAATTCTTTGAGCACCACTACATGATAGCAACGATGCTAAGTGCTTTACTTACATTATTCCATTTAAATTTCACAGCTATCCCAGGAAATACTGGTATTACCCAGACTTACAGAAAAAGTTTCCAGCTATAAAATGAAGAATCTGAACTAGCTCAAGTTTATACAATTACTAAGTATTTAGCTCTTAGCAAGCATATAATTAATTTTCTCCAAAAGTTAGGAATATAGGTTGAAGTAAGAAAGCCAACCTTTGACTGGCTTTCAGATAATGTTGTTTTCTTCTATTGTAACTTTATTGTATTTTATCTTGTAATAATTAGGAAGATACTACTTGATTTTAGGTCATTCTCAAACTAGCGAGCCAAAGGGAGAAATGTATTCTGTTGTTGTGTTATTACTATCATTGCCTTAAACCTAGTATTTCATGAACTGTTGTACTATAATATGCGTATCCTGTCTATTATTACAAATATCAATTTGGGGAGGAAGGTAGATGTGCACAAATAGGCATTAGAAAGACAAATAGAAATATTTTGTATATCTCTCCATTTATATGTTTTAGGTGATTACTACAGACTCCAAGTATTTTCCACTATACAACAAAATTTTACATGACGTTCAACATAAAAAGGACATTTTTCTTTCCCTGGATGTTTCTACAAGTAACCAACATATTGACCATTTTTTGGCAAGGGTTTTTTTTTTTTTTTTTTTTGCTGTTAGGTTCTCAAATGGCACAATCAATCAAATTGACCATACAACAATCCAGAATAACCACTAAGAAACAACTCTGAGGTGAAATGCTTTGACCTTTATAAAACTCTAAAGATCGGCTTCCCTAAGGATCAATTCCTGACCCTAGACTCTACCTTTGGAAGTTGACAGGCTGAGGCACTCTATCAAGGTAAAATTTCAATGAAGTCTTTCACTTTCAAAAGAGTTAATGCAACTCTATTTATCATTTTCTTTCAGTGGAAAAATATTTCATTCCAAATACCCTTGAAATCTGTAAAAACTCCATAATAGCTCCTTTTTTTTTATTTTGGGTAAAAAAAACCACATTTATAGATTCTTTAACATAAAGAGCTACATGGCAGCTCTCCAACAGCTAATATATTTCATATATACAATTCATATTTCAGAGAGAAAGAAATTGCTAGAATTGAACAGTAACATTATACCACAAACAAATGTCTAATACTTATGTATAACTGGAGCACACTGGTTACACAAACTTCTTTGGAAGTGTAATAAGTACATGATACGTCTGCTATATGAAGGTAATATTCTCCATGCTATGGTAAGACTATTGGCAGATGATTTTGGTTACAAAGAACAGAGGCTGATTCTGAATAGCCCCAGCAGAAATTTACTAAAAGGACTCTGAATAAAGAATTCAGAGAAAATCCAAAAAATCAGGCTGGGTCAGATCCAAAAAGAGGTAGTCACAGTCAGTCTGCTGGCAAGGAGCAATCCCACTGGGCTGTTACTGCCAGAACCATTACCACCTCCACCAGTCAGCTCTGACCACACAGTGGATATTCTCAGTACTCTTAATTGCACATGTGGACCCTGTACTCAGCTATAGCTATAGTTAAAATCACAGTCTGACCCTGTCCCTTCATTTCACCCCCTCCAAGATCAAAGTACAGAGTATATATATCCCATTTACTATGTTTGGATCATGCACCAGGTGCTAAATGAAGGAGGAAGAAAAAGAAATGCATAAGATATCTCCTTGTATCCTATAGTGGAAGGGGTCACCAAGATTATTCAGATTTATGAAAGCCAAATTGAGAGGAGTTTGTGGTGAAGATATACCCTACATTGTTGTTTCCAAAATAAGGTAAGGAGTGGCATAAGTTAAAAACAAAATTAAAAAAAATAAGTGTCCCAGACAAAGAGTTCCATTTCAGGATATATTAGATGGCATTAGATATAAAGTTTGAAGGTGTATAATTCAAACATTAAATGGAAAAATACCAATTTTAAATGTTTTCAGGAAAGAGAGAACACTTCAACCTTTTCTAGGAGGCTAGTATAAGCCTCTTACCAAAATATTATGAAGACATTAGAAGGAAAAATTAGAGACTAATATCCCTTTTGAGTATAATCACAAGAAATAGTATTAACTGATTTAACCAAATAATATATTAAAAATACATTGTATCATGACCAATTATATCTCATCTCTAAGGAATACAAGATTAGTTTAACATTTGAAAACCCAACAAAGTAATTCATGGCATTAGCGGAGTAAAAAAAAATTTTCCTTAACAAATACATAAAAAGCATTTGGCAAATTCAATGCTCATTTATGGTTGTAAAGAAAATATTCATAGCACACTAAAATAAAAGACAATCTCTTCAATCTGTGAAGTATCAGCAATAAAACATGAACAACTAATATATACTTAATGTTGAAACATTTAATACTTTCTCAAAGCTGAAAAATAAGTCAAGGCTATCAGTTACTTATTTCTATTTAACATTGTACTAGAAGATAATTAAATGAAAGGCATATAGATTAGAAAGGAAAAAAGCAAAACTCTATTTGCAGATAACATTGTTGTATAAAAGAAAATGCTGTTTAATTTATAAAATATACTAGAAATAATTAGGTCAACATGTGAAAAATCAATTGTATTTCTATGCAGTAGCTAAAACTAGTAGAAATTAAATAGAAGAAATGAAATAGAAGAAATGAAATAGAAGAAATATCATTTATAATATTTTCATGTAACATCAAATAGCTAGGAATAAATATAGGATCTTAAAATGAGAAATTTAAAAAGACTTAAGGAAAAGATCAAACACATTCATGTGTTGGAAGATTAGAAATTATTAAATTATCCATTCTCCCAAATTTAGGTGTACTGGATTCAATGTAGTTCCAGTCAAAATCATAGAATTTTTCACAGAAATTGACAAGCTGATGTCAATTTTTATAACGGATGCAAAATCTCAAGTAGCCAAAGTAATCTTGATAAACAAGAGGGAAGTTAGAAAACATGAACCACCTGATTTCAAGACCTACTATAATCAAGACAGTGTGATATTAGTCTAAAAATAGATAAATTCAACACGGGCAGTCAGAGTCACACCCACGCTTGATTAACTGACTTTCAACTAATGTGGTAAGTTAATTCTGTGTGTAAAGGAAACTATTTTGGCACTAAAAAAATAGATATTCAAGTGGGGAGCAAAAACAATGTCAAACACATAACCCAAATACTATGTTAGGTTAGATCACAGATCTGAACATTAAATCTTGACTGCAACATTTCCAGAAGAAGACATAAGGCAATTTATTTACAACCATCCTTAGAGAGTTAAGCATTTATTATGAGAATCAGTAAATATTTCAAAGGTATGGACTAATGGGATATATGGAAAATAATACCTATAACTCTATTATATTAAGTATTGTTAAGTACCTCCCTATGTGATATTTGTCTGTAATAAAGCAGGGAAGAGTCCAGACAGGATTCCTGCTTTCATTGAACTGGAAGGGAGGAAGGGAGGGAGGGAGGAAGGGAGAAAGGGATGAGGATGGGGAAGGGAAAAGGGGAGAGAGGAGAAAGAAATTAGGAAGAATGACAAATAAAAAGGCCTCAATTTTAATAGACGATTTATTTTCAAGTTTTGGTGACTCTCCCTAGAGACAGTACAGAAGCTGGAATGGAAGCTAAAGATCCTGATAGGAGAGTGACATCACCAAAACAGTGGTGTAGTAGAGCCCAGTCTGCCTCCCCCAGAGATCAACAATTAGACAGCTATCAACAAAGCTCTCTGGGAGAGCTCTGAAGTACACAAGAAATTTCAACAACAAATGGAACAAAGAAATCTGAGAACACTTGCATAAAAAGGGAGACACCTTCATTTTACATATCATCCCATCCCCCAAGTCAGCTTGCACAGTGCCAAAGGGAGCTCCCCAACTGGAAAGGAATCCCTTTACCAGGAAACAACAGGGTGAGTAACCAGCTTCCCCAGCCTTTGGGGGCATCCCAAGAGTTCGACTTCAGTTTAACCTCACCCAGACCAGCAAGACCAAGACATACAGAGATGGCTTGCAAAAACGAAAGAAAACAGGGGCTCTCCACGGTATCCATGTAGCAGAAGCCAGTACAATTCACAGCAATCTGCTCTGCATACACAGCAGTTTCCACCACTGAATAAAACCAAAGGTCAGCACACATTTCTGTGAATCCTGCAGATTATTTCACCAGCTTTTACCCCACAGGTATTTACATTCACTGATGTCATCAACTGGAGTCCTTCTAGAGCCTTACCCCCACCGATGATCAGAACCCCAGGAATGCACTTGTAGTCAGCCTAGGCCTCCTCAACTGCACAGCGCAAGATGACAGACCTGATCCCCATGGGTGACTCCCAACTCCACGTATAGCCTTGAGGCTAGCCCCTCACTCCCCCGCCAGCTGTGCACTTGTATGTCACTAGTCTGATGTCTTTTCCTGTCTTCCAATGGTGTGTGAATGCCTGGGAGGGAATGTGCAGCCTTTAGAGAGCACACTGACAGCCAGGGCCCCCACAGCTGCTTGTGAGCCCAAATCAGATGAAGTTTTCTGTCACTGGCCTTCACCACTACACTCCCCTGCAGCTAACCCCGGCAGCTGTGCACAGGCATGCTTCTGTAGCTTCCAGCATGCCTGTAGTTGGCTCCGGTTCTTGCCTCTTGCCTGACTCCACCACTGTGTATGCGTCTGTAATGAGCCCCTGTCACTACACAGACACCTGTGGCTGGCTTCCACAGCTGAGCATGTGCACACCAGTGACTCTGGCCAGTACTGTTTCCTGCCCAGGTCTCTGACCACTGGACCTGGAAGTTGCCAAGGAACCCAATAGCCTTTGTATCCAATGTGGATGCCGACAGCATTCCCCAAGGAACACATGGTGGCCAATGCTGTGAACCCCCAGGAACTCGAACAAAAGACCTTAGACTTCCCTGGGCCTGGTGCTACCACATGTCTGTGCACTTATCACCCTGCACCACTAGTCACTATAATAAGAGAAAATTATGGGTCAATATCCCAGTGCAAAATAATGTCCCAGTGCAAAAACTCTCAACAAAATATTAGCAAACTGAATTCAAACAAATTAAATTATATTATGGATGTGTGAATGAACCATTGAACCCTTATAATTATGCAACAAAGAATTAAACAAAATGTACTCCATTTATGACTGCAAAAAGACTAGTTTACAATTTCACAACTTTTATTTATTTTTAAAAAATCATATTTCTACTATGATTCTTTGAGATATCAAAGCTCCCTGAAGTTATCTTTCTTTCCTCAAGTAGCTGATTCCATGTATAATTTTGTATTCAATGTCACCTTTGTTAAATAGGTAAAAACATTCCAGCCATCTCTTTCATCTCTGACATTTTACACTGCATCAGTTGCCACTAAAGCTAGGTACATCATTTTTATCAAACACAGTCTGAGTTTATAGCTATCTGTATCTTTCCATTCTTAAGGTAAATCTCAGCAGTTGAATTCCATGTGATTTGAGAAGTTTATCAATTGTGTTTTAAATCAAAACACAGTATTTTAAAAGGTCATTGTTATATAACAGCATACTTATTATAATTCCCCCAATCAGCGTATTGCAGCTCAGAATCATGTGTGTGAATAATGGGCAAAAAGAAATTTCTGCATTCTAAGGGCTTCCACTTGTGGGGTGAAGCCATTTCCCCATAGGGTTTTCAGAAAAGGACTCTAGGAGGTCTGGAATGACTTATGTATGAGCATACTTCACTGGAGCAGGTAGGGCTGTTTCCACCCCTATATAGGCAAACCAGAGGTACTTTGAAGGAATAATTAAGAAAAAGTCCTGCAACAGATATACACCCAAACATCTAAAAAGAAGGAAGTCCTGCCATTTGCAACAACATGAATAGAGCTGGAGACCATTATGCTAAGTCAAATAAGCAAGACACAGAAAGGGAAATGGTGCTGATCTCATCTATATGTGAAATCAAAAACAGTCAAACTCATAGAACCAGAGTAGAATGGTGGTTGTCATCAATAAGTTGAAATTCACTATAAATAAATTTTATTTCCTACATGCTAGCATTATTTGAAAAGACAAAGTAGTATATTTGAATGAGTACTGGATTTGGAATTCAAATCTTAGTTCTACTACTAATTAGGTATTACTGAATAGCACACTTAATCTCCCCAAATCTGTTTGTTTATTAAAAAGGATATAGGAAAATCTTCCTTCTGTAACTCACAGGATTATTTTAGAGATTAATTTAAGATAATGAACCAAAAAACACCTTATAACTGCAGTACAATTCAATACAATTAATAGTAATAGAGGAGAGATTTAGAAACTATGTAATATGTGTCTGATTACATGACATAAATGTTTTCTTCATTGCTTTAATAACTTTCACCCATTTCACAACATTTGAAAGAAGATCAGACCTATAAAAATCTTAATGTGCACTTTGGTACGAGGTGTACTTAACAAAGGAGACAAAATCATGGGATGAATCTGGAAGAAAAGAGAAGATCGAACTATGGAAATCATGTGTTTTACCCATTTTTAGTCAATGTCTGATATGTTTCAGGCACTAATCTAGGTGTTCATATCATAACAGAGTTTAATTGTTGAGGGAGAAGAGAAAGCCCAAGTTGCAGAGAGAAAAGCAAGATACACATACATATGCAGATATAGAACACGTATGTAGAACATGTATATCTAAATATGTAAACAAGTCTGTGTTCATATTTCTGAAAGTTTTGGAAATTTTGAATTTTATGAAGAAAAAATAAAGGAAGAGTATCATACAACAGGTGGCAAGGGTGGCTCTTTTCATTAACATAGCTAAGAAAATTCTCTCTGAGGAAGGGACATGTATGCACACATTTAAATGAGGTGAACTGGTCTAAGAGCTTTCCAGTCAGAGGATTATAGCAGCAAAGGAACTATTCCTGGGATTCAGTGGAAGTATTTGAGGAAAGGTCAGACTCAGGGGGGAAAAAAATGAGAAGCTAGGAGGGGCCTCACATGTGTATTTGGAGGCTAAAGGGTTACAAAATGGGACTTTCATTGTTCAAAATAACTCTGGCAGATTTACAAAGAAACTGATTCTTATTAAATGATTTAAGCTAATATTGTGAACTTACTCTAAGTCTTTTGGTTCTCAGTGCATTTTGTATTGATTTAATTAACCAAATATTTAAAGCATTTTGATTTGGTCTTTGGACATTTTTGTTCTAGGACATTGAGACAGCTTGCCTAGTAGTATATTTGGAAGTTACCACTACCTGAAGGTAATTTTCCTTATGATAGAGGAAATGGGAAATAATTCAATAGCCAGAGGGATGGGGGGGGTAAAAAAGGATTTTTTTAAGAGGAGAGATGATATGCAATTATTTTTTATTGTTGGTAGTGATCCATTAAGAGGGTGAGACTATGATGCAAGTCGGAGGAAAACTTTTGCTCACACAAAAGCCTGAATAATAACATTTACATAATCTTTGTTCCATAATAACCCCAAACTGGAAGCAACCTAAATGAGTTGCTAAAAAGGCAACAGAGACATCCAACAACTTGTATCAATGGAATATTGGTCACCGAAGAAAAGCCAACCCTAGGTAATGTACTTTATTATTCCATTTATATAACATTCTGGGCATAACAAAATAACAGAAAGGGAAAAATAGGCTAGGAAAGGAGACAGCTATTTTCTCTAGAGATAACATGAGGGATGATGGAACTGTTTTGTGCCTTCACTGTAGTTGTGGCCACAGGAATATATACTCGTGTGATAAAACCATGAAGGACTAAAGACACATACACACACACACACACACACACACACACACACGGGTGCATGTAAACCTGATGACATTTGAATATCAGTAGATTCTATCAATGTTAATTTTTTATTGTAATACTGGAATTCAGTTTTATATATATATATATATATATATATATATATATATATATAAAAGATATTGTCATTGGGGGAAATTGAGTGGAGGCTAAATGGGATCTTTCTGTATTATTCCTTCCAATGTCTTGTAAACCTGCATTTATTTCAAAATAATTTTAAAGAACATAAACTGAAAGTTAAGAGGAAATGGAAAATGGGAATAGAATCCTATGTCTGTTTGAAAATACTGATTCAGTAACTGAAAATCTTTCCACAAAGCAAGCACAAAACCCAGATAATTTCAGAGAATTTTCCCACTTACTGAAGAAAGAACACCAATTTTAAATCTTCTCCAGAGAATAAGAAGGGAAAGCTCTGATAATATGCATACTAAACTATTTGTAGGTGAAGTGTAGTGATGATTCCAACTTAATTCTAAACATCTCAAATACAAGATGAATTGAGAGACTCCCATAGAGATACATATGTGAAAGCAACAACAGTAAAAGGCTAGTTGTAGACTCTAGATTGTGGGTATACATAATTTCACTGTGCAGTTCTTTCAAATTCTCTTTGTGCTAATATTTTCTTACGAAAATGTTGAAAGATGGGAAGGTCAAAATTAGAGGCCACAAATATAGTCAACACCTAGGAGGAATCTTGCCACAAAGAGGTCTATAGTAGGTGGGAAAGGAGAGTTTCAGAGACTAGCTTTAGAGGATAGTACAGACAGTTTATACATGATGTTAGGTGTGAGAATAACACAATTCAAAATGTTACACAACAAGGATATCATAATTATCTTACTAAGTGTAAAAATAATTTGATAAAATTGAACAATCTTTCATGATCAAAACTCTTAGCAAACTAGAAATAAAAAGCAACTAGATCAACTATCTCATTTCTAACAAATAGGTCTATAGAATATTGACTGCCAACAACCTACTTAATGATGAAATAATCAGCGTTTTTCCTGAGGTTGGGAACAAGATAAGGATGATCCAGGAACATTTTTTCTATTCATCATTGTACTGGAAGAACTAGTTAGTGCATCGAGGTATGTATTTTTTTCTGATTCAGCCATTTTTAATAAAAGAAAAAAATACCCTTGTCTATAAAAATGTAATCATTTACAAAGAGATCAACTTATGCTGAGTACCTTTCAAAATTAAACAAAACCACATAGTGTAATTAGTTTGCATTAAAGCAGTGAAAAACTACAATTCACATTGACAGTATGGTAAGATCTTATGTCACTTTGCTAGATACCTAGATCGAGATATCGATCATTAGTTTTGTAAGAAATTCAAACCACATACAGGCCAGTACCAAGGAAATGCCATAGTTAACAACCTTCCTCATATTAGAGAGCTTTAAACCATCCTCCTGATTCCTTCTACCTTTCCTAGTAAATCACATGGTCAAAAAGCCAATCACGAAAGGTAGTTTGACCTGCATGAGGCTTCAGAGATTAAGGCCAAGCTAACTCAGAGTGCAATCCTTATTTAAGTGTATTATATGACTTCCCAATGGATATGAGATGTGGAACTTTGACATACAGCAATTTCAAAAGAGCCTCCTAAAATGTAGGCAGGTATGCTACAGTCTGGAATTAATGTTTGTCCTAAGTATCTATGGACAATTTCAAGGGCTCTTTGCCAGTAGGAGATCCCAGCAAATGCTGATTACAGTCTAGATTGCAGGCAATGGAAGCAGACATCATATAAAGACATGCTGGAAAATAACAGAATGGTTGCATGGCATTACTGACAATTAGAGGTAGAAAAGATCCCAGAAATCAGCTTTCTTAAAAAAATTAAACATATGAAATCCATGATGGAATGTATCTCTAGTTCAAAGTCAAGAAACTTAGGAGATACCTGAGACATGAGGCAAGAATCAGGTTTGTTCATGCCTTATTCAAAGTTCAGCCCTCAACAAGACCGTGCCAGTAACCACCATGGAGAAATCCTTATGTAGGTGCATACAATCACCTTAGGAAGAATTTGGCATCTGCCAGTGGGAGTTGTTCTGGCTTTATTCATGAATTTTCTGTTCCATAAAATATTGAAGAAGGACCAGGTGCTGCCTTCACATGAAAGATTTGAGCAATACATCACAGTAGAATCATAGCATCACAGATCATACAACCTGAAATGCACTGAAGTAGAGACCTAGTGCTGTCTTTGAATGAGTAACTGACTGGTGACAGGGTCATGTAGAATGTCAGTTTTCTCTTAAATGCAGCCAACAACAATGTTTTGGGCTCCAACTGAAACATGCTGGAATATATTCACATTATAGCTATCACTTCAGCTTAACAGTAATTAGTTCCCATTCAATGAATGACTAATAAACTGGCTGAAATTTACTTTTGGAATGTCCAGACCTAAAAAACAGAACATCATACCATTGCACAAAACATTTTTTCTATTTCCTCTTTCACAGATCAGAGTGAGTGGGGAAACATAATGAATTTCATTGGTCCTAGGTACTTTTGCCATTGTAAGCTCCTTCCTCCATAAAAGTATGAAAAATATGTTTTTAAAGTACATTGGCATGAAACAAACATTAATAACATATTAAAACAGTTTTCCATCCCAACGATTATTTTTCGTAATAAAAATTTTAAGTTTAAAACATTTTAATGAGCCTCTAAAATTATGGCCAGGCTGAGGCACAATGCGTCTATTCTGTTTACCAGGTGAGTCGGCCCTCAGAAGACTGACATCTTTCCCAAGGGCAGCGGAACTGCCTTGGATTTCACAAATCAGCAAAGTCAGGATGCCAAAACTGGCTTAGATATCTTCAATTTGTCATCAGTAGAAGCATTTGACTTATTTAAAGGCCATTTTTCATACAACTCATACATTTTTCATTCAGACCTTAGCTGAGGCTAAAGAATAACGGACGGACCATTTTTGTAGATAGATGTTCCTTGGCTAAAAGTGAAACACTTGTACATTAGCTCTTGGGATAAGGGGTTTCACTCCTTTTCTCAGCAAAGTCACTTTATTTTGAGCATGAGAGAACAGTTGAAGCTACAAAACTTAGATTTACCAATAACAAAGCCCACAGTACTTGGAACCAAACTTTATGCTAATATATATTTTAAACATTATCTTTCCTTTAACAGGATCACTTTATTTTGTTACATGATGGTAAGAAAGAAAAATATTCTACATGTGAGGGTTTAAAAAGAGTTGAATTCATTTTGCACAATGAGTCCATCCATCAAGCATGTACTTCCAACAATTCTTTTGGTCATTTCAAGAGGCAGTGAACCAGAAATAAGTTCTCAACAGAATAAAACAAGGAGAATATAGAAAAGAATGGTGATTTGATTTCTTTGCAGTCTATAATTGTTCATGTTTGATATTAGTAATTGGGGATCCTATTATGTTCACTTATATGTTTTCAGGTTTTTTAAAAAAAATTATGACAATGAAATTTACTTCTAAAAATATTTCATATCAAAAAAACTTTCATATCAAAATTCATTGTGTGGGGTACCTGGGTGGCTTAGTCGGTTGAGTGTCCAACTTCAGCTCTGGTCATGATCTCATGGCTTGTGAGTTCAAGCCCCACATTAGGCTCTGTGCAGGCAGCTCAAAGCCTGGAGCCTACTTTGGATTGTGTGTCTCCCTCTCTCTCTGTCCCTCCCCACTTCACACTCTGTCGCCCTTTCTCTCTTTCAAAAATAAATAGACATTTAAAAAATTTTAAATTCATTGCTTGAAACCTCCAGATATTAACAGATATTTATATAGGCGTACAGGTTGAATATAAACATATTCAACCTGTTTTTCTTTTGTCTTTCAGTTTATTTATGTCTAAGAATATTCACAACTAAAGTGAGTATATCAGTGAACATCTGCTTTGTTTCTTTCTATTTTGAATTATTTTCTATACTAAAATACTTTTCTGATAGTATTTTCCATTGTACAGAGTGACGTGGTGCTGTATGAAATAATCTCTGGAGGTATTTGGCTTCTTCTCTTATGGTAGCAGCTTCAAATTTCCCCAGTTGTGTATCTCATAAAAAATTTAACTGGAATCAGGTGCAGTAATAAGTTGAACTTCTGGTTGAATGACACATAGTGATTTAATCCAGAACCCACTCATGTTCAATTCATTAAACTGAAGAATGCTTTTCAATCTTTCAGATAAAGTCCATAATATAAATCTGGAGGATATGTATTCTAAATAAAGCTATTTCTTTGACCTTATCTGGTTTGTCTGTTTTAAGACTCAATTTGGATTGGGTCATACGAGATAATCTCTCATTTGGGCCAGATACTAAGAGAAAATAAATCAATAGGAAAAGTGTGACACTGAAGTAGGAAACTATAGACAAGAATAAATAAAAGCAATGTATCTCATTAAAGAAACACCATTGCTCAAGAACTTGCACTTTGCTTTGTTTTCCTTTCCTTAGACCTAATGTTACTAATCTCATTATTATGTAGCTCTCATTAAGAATTCTTACCACTGTCTATATCCTTCCTGGATTTCTGTGAACTCCCCAGTAGCTCTCCCATGTTGGAGAGAGTACCGTCAATGTGCCTATTTCACTAGAATTCAAGGACTAGGCAAATCAATCAGAAAGAAACTCCTAATGATGGGGACTATGGAGCAAATTTAGGATATTCTCCCCCAGAACAAACAAACAAAAATCACTAAACTGTTTCCATCATTATTTTGATTTAGCCACAAGGTGCCAAAACACATCTAAAATTCAGAAGACTAAGATTCTTAAAGAATTGCTACACTGTTTATACAGGATAAAGATCACCAACATTAAAGCATTTAGGATACATTATATTCTGTATAGTTTATGGAAGAAAGATCAACATAATGAGTTGTATTTATGGCCTAGAATGTTTATTTCATCCATTTGCAAGCAAACAGAATAGTATGTCATGAATAATTGGGGGAAATTCTCCTTGACTTCAGCTAGATTTGTCTGTTGTGAATCTTGATAGTCTTCTTTCCTGGGGCATCAGACTATTGTACCCTTGACTGGGGAGTTGGACACCTTAGTATCTCCCTTTGTTAGGCTGAGTAATCATAGAAATATAAAGAGAAATAGGATCATATTCCTGTAATCGATCCTTATGTACAACACAGGGAATTCTTTCAACAACATATTGGGAAAATGGCAACCCAGCTTTCAGTTAAACACTTGAGTGATGGGGAGCTCACACCTCACAAGCCAACATAGTCAATCACTGGATATTTCTAATTTTCTAAGCCTTGATGTTAGACTGAAGCATGTTTCATGTTAATTTCCTATGTTATTACTTCAGGAGCTAGACGTAATAACCATTTAAATGTCAAAAAGCAACTCTCAGTTTTCCACTCATCAATTTTCTCTTCCAGTTTTTTCAGCAATTCTAGATTGGTATTTCTGGTGTTCCTTCACTATACTCTGTATTTTCCTCTAAATAAGTTCTCTTTAGTAACTTGGTTACAAAGTCTATCCCCCTGCAAGTACAGAAGCATTTCATAGACTAGCAGTGAGCAGCTAATTCTTGCACTGTCCAAAAATGAATATACATATTAATGCAGATCTTTGGGGCCTAAAAACAAAGCAGTGAATTCTCATTTTTTTCTGCCATTCACATTTCACTTGACTTTCGGAAAACTCCCTATTTTCCCAAGGATGCAGGGAATTATTACATTTATGACAAGGTATTAAAATAAATCTCTTTCACATTCAGGGACAAGTCATGCCAAATAGTTACAAAGTAATGGTAGAACGGTAGTGATTTCTATTCAGCCTCTGAAAGGAGAATTTAAAATGGTGTCAGCAAGCTGGTATCAATGTTTCTTTCAAGTACTACAGAAACTGAAGCCAAATTTTTAGAAGCTCTGCTTTATGAGTTCCAGGTCTAGGGCCTAGCATATACGTAGATTCTGAATGTTACTTTCATTGATTGCTGCTTTAAATGTTAATTTCACTGGCTTTGCCCTTCATATTTCTACCTCTTTTTTCTACTCCACAGCAAGTTATAACCCTGAGCTCATTTACAATTTATTGTTAACTTTGTTAAAATTTCATGGAATGACAGTCTAGTTGGTTAAGCCATGGAGCAACTAAATTTGGTGAAGTTTCATTCTCTCATCAAGTGAAATATCTCTGTGGAAATTCTTAGTGCTAAACAAAGACTTGATAACTCAATACGAAACATGCTTATGTTGCTTTAGCTAATAATATCTGTGCTGTTAAGCAATATCCAAGGACAGTCTCATATGAGCACTAATCTCACTGAAATAAAAATATATTGGGGCATCTGGGCAGCTCAGTCGGTTAAGCCTCTGACTTCGGCTCAGGTCATGATCTCAAGGTTTGTGAGTTCGATCTCCACATCGGGTTCTGTGCTAACAGCTCAGAGCCTGGAGCCTACTTTGGATTCTGTGTCTCCTTCTCTCTGCCCCTCCACTATTTGTGCTCTGTCTCTCTCAGTCTCTCAAAAATAAATAAATGCAAAATTTTTAAAAAAAAATATTATGAAAAGCTGGCACAAATTAATACAAATAATTCCTAGTCTGTAAATCACAAATCCTTTACACTGCAGCTAAACTATTTCTAAACTATAAATCTGGTTATAAAAGTCCTTTGGACAAACCTCTAAAGGAACGTGTTTAGAGTCATTTCTATGGATATTTCATCTTCAGAGATGAAGAAAAGAGTAGATGACAGCCTGTATACAGAAAGTTTCAGTAAAATTATTTTTCCTTGGCTAAAGCCAGAATAAATGTTAAAGTCATACTGAATTTTCTTCACTTCAAACAAGTTAATTGTAATAACTTTTGTGTTGCACAAGACTGTTTTCAATTATGAAATTAATATATCCACCCCAAGCAAAATCGAAAGGATGAATCCCTTGAAATCAGCAGCTACTTTTCTAAATAGGTTTTCATGGTTTAAAAAAAAAAAGCCAGTGAGAATTAAGGAATCCCAGTCTTCTCAATACAATAGTCTCAGAGAAGACAGATCATCATCAGATCTTGCTTGTTTGAAAACAGGCAGTGAAAAGGAGATAACATTTAATATATGGTTGTGCAGATCTTGCATGTTTGGAATCTTTGAAATAATTCCGATATTTAAGCAGCAAAAAATTGGAACAGGGGAAAATGTCAGACAAAGTCCACAGGGGTATTACTCAAAGAATATCCATGATTTGTCCCATCAATCTAGAGCAAAAATAATTATGTCATTAAATTTTTCTACTTTGAGTTCAGCCTTGGGCCCAGGATTGGAAGACATTGGGGAACAGGCAAATTTTACCACTAAACTCAATTGCAGACAAGCTTCACTTAAACGTCTCATGTTACATGTCATGTACTCAATATCAACCTTCAGTTCTTTTAGTTGTCTTGGAAGTCATCTGCAATAAATGTCTATGAATAATGCTTCTACAAGAGAGGTCCATGTCCTAATTCCTAGAACCTGCAGTTATGCAGCAAAGGGGTTTTGCAAACCTTCCACAGCAAAAGGGGTTTTGCAGGTGTGATTAAGTTAACAATTCTGAGATGATCACTTTATCCTAGTTCTTATAAGTAGGAGGAAGGGAGGAGAGGTCAGAGTTAGTGAAATGCCTAAAAATTCCACTATCTTGGCTTTGAAAAAGGAGGGAGGAATTACTTGCCAAGGAATGCAGGTAGTCTTTAGAAGTTGGAAAAAGCAAAAGGACAGATTTTCCTTTATATTTACCATAAAACCACATACATAGAGCCCTATAGATAATTGTGGGGCGGGGGGAATATCAGTGAAATTCATTTCAGACTTTGGACTTTCTCAATTGTAAGATGAAAATTTTCTGTTATTGTAAACCATTAAGTTTATGATAATTTGTTACACTACCATTCTTTCAAACTTAACAAAATGCTATGATCTCACTGTCAAGATAAAATACAAACTTTAAAGCGTACATGTCGAGTCCTTCCAGGCCCCTAACCTACCAATTTATTTATTCACATCTCCAAATATTCTCCAACACAAATTTAGTATCTAATAGTAAATTACTTTTATTTCTTAGTTTTTTAAATTAAACTTCATATTTTGAATTGTATGTTCACATTGGGTTATAAGAAATAATACAAAGAGATTCCTTATCATCAGTTATAATTCCTTACAACCAAATTCCTCAAAATGTAACATCTTGCAGAATTATATTACAGTATCAAGAACAAGATATTGACATTAAAAGAGTCTGAGGACAAAAACTCCCTATTGAAGGTAGTAAAGCAGAAAGGTGACCTTGATGACCTTGTAAGCTTCTGAACAAAACTCTCTTGGAATTATCATCCTACTTCTAGGCTGCTTTTGATATGAGATAATAGATATCCGTATTATTAAAACCTTTTTGAATTTTGAGTTTTCTGTTTTGTGCAACCAAAAGAATCCTAAATGCTTCAAGTTATAGCATTGCTTCCACCTATCTGTCTCGTGCCACCATTACAAAAATAACATTTTGTAAAAACAGTGCTGTTTAGAAATACTTGTCCTAGATTTCAGCATCCGTCAAATTTGGAAGCCACCACTCAATCCGAAGAACAAATAAAATTCTGAACAAACTGGAAAACAAGCAATTCTTAAACCCATAAGAGAAGTGAGGTCACAGGACAAACCACTGCCCCCCAAACTGGAGAGACCAACAAATGAATACAGAAAATCATTACTTACTGGAGCAGAAACACACACCAAAATATCTGCAGGAGCCAGCTTCAGAGTGAGGAAACCAGAACTCTAATTGCCGTGTTAGTAGAGATTCAGTGTGGACAACCCTTTGAGTGAAAAGCCAGGAGAATCACTCACAGAGGAGGGAACTCACACTTTTGTGGGTTTACCTTCTAGACTTGTGTCTGGTTTTGAAATGGACACTGGAGAAAAAACACCCTCCTGCATACTACAAGGGACAAGGGAGGAACCATTTTGAAACACACCAGCACATTCTGTTCTTAAAAAGGTTCCTCCCCAGGAGAAACTATTCAATCAGAACCTAATCTGCAGGTGTCTTATCAGAGCTTAATTGGGCCTAAGGGAAAGGAAATAGCCAACCTCAGCTGATTCTAGTCTTCCATGGGGAAAAGGGAAATACTCCACTCCAGAGCCATTTAGCCTTACACATGGGAGAATGAAAATGGCCACTCCAGTCCATTCTATCCATCCTGCCCCACTGAATGTGCTGGTCGGGAACGGGCTTACTGGAAGACTGAAACTTAGTCATGGGGCTATAGAATGCTTCATCTCCTCTGACATCTTACCACAACATTACTAAAGGCCTATTTACAACAATTTCTTTTACTCAGCATGGCATACCCAGCTATTAAGAAAAAGTTATTAGACATACTAAAAGGTAAAAAAATACATTTTGAAGAGACAGAGCAAATATCAGAACCAAATTCAGATATGGCAGGAATGTTAGAATTTTCAAATTGGGACTTTAAAACACCTATGAATGATATACTAAGGGTCCTAATGGATAAAGTAGGTAGCATGCAAGAACAGACAGGCAATGTAAGCATAGAGGTGCAAGTTCTAAGAAAATCCCAAAAAGAACTGCTGTTACAGAAATAAAGAAAGCTTGATTGAGGTTATTAAATAGGGCACACCTGAAGAGGGAATTGCTGAGCCTGACAATATTTCATTAGAAACCTCCAAAAGTAAAAAGCAAACAGAAAAAAAGGACTAAAAACACAGAGTATCTAAGGACTGTGGGACGACTACAAAAGGTGTAATGTATGCATAAGCGAAATACCAGAAGAAAAATGAGAAAAGGTAACAGAAGCAATGTTAGAAACATGAAAAGACATGGAGGACACTTAAAATGCATACAACCAAGGGGAAGAAGGCAATCTGAAAAGGCTGCATACTGTATGATTCCAACTACATGATATTCCAGAAAAGTAAATCTATGGAGACAGTTATACTGCATTATACTATAATGGCAACTATGTGTCATTATAAATTTGCCCATACTCATAGGATGTACAACATCAAGAGGGAAGTCTTGTATAAATTATAGACTCTAGGTGATCAGCGTAATAATTATGTGTCAATGTAGGTTTATTAATCGTAACAAATGCAACACTCTAGTGGAAGATGTTATAATGGAAGAGGCTATGCAAGTGTGGGAACAGAGGATATAATGGAAATCTCTGTAGCTTCTTCTCAATTTTGCTGTAAATCTAAAAGTGCTCTAAAACATAGTTGATTTTTAAAAAATAAAGAAAAGCTAAAACTCCCTGACTGCTTTCCCAGAATGGCTTTATCATTTTACATTTCCACCAGCAATGTATAAGTGATCCAGTTCCTCTACATCCTCATCACTATTCAGTGTTGTTACTAGTTTTTAACTATTATGAAAAGTATGCAGTGATGTTCATTGGGATTTAATTTGCATTTCCCTTATTGCTAAAGATGTTAAACATCTCTTCATGAGCTTATTTGCCCTCTGTATGCCCTCATTAATGATATTTCTTCATGTCTTTTGTTCATTTTATAATTATATTGTGTTTTGATACTCTTGAGCTTTGAAATTTCTTTATATAGTCTATATTCTAGTCCTTTGTCTGGATATATGGTTTGCATATACGCCCCCTCATCTATAGATCATCTTTTTATCCTTGCAACAGATTTTTTTTGTTAAGCCAATGTTTATAATTTTGATGAAATTAAAATGACATATATTTTTTTTCTCTTGGACCAGACTTTTGGTGTCAAGTCTAAGAACTCTTTGCTTAGATCCTGAAGATCTTCTTTTACTAAAACTTTTAGTTTGACATTTTTCACTTAAACCATGAATAATTTCAATTAAGTTTGGCATAAGTTAGAAGACATAGGTCAAGATTCATTTTTTTCTTGTTAAAGATATCCTCTTGCATCAGCACAATATGCCAGAAGTCTATCCTTCTCTAATGAATTGCTCTTGCACCTTCTCAAAAATTAGTTGGGCAAATTTGTGTGAGTTTATTTTTGGGTTTTGGTTCTGTGTCACTGATGTGTCAGTTTGTCCACTAGTACCACACAGTCTTGATGAAAGTAGCTATATAAAAAGCCTTTAAATGGGTTACAGGTGTATTCTTCTTTTTCAAAATACATTTACCTGTTATATTTCTTTTGCCTTTTCATAAAAACTGTGAAATAATCTTGTCTACATTAGCAATAAAATCTTGACAGGATTTTGATAGAAATTTTATTAAACCTGTGTATCAGTTTGTAGAAAAGTGACATCTTTACTATGCTTAGCTTTCCAATCCATGAGCATGGTATCACTCTCCATTCTTATAGATCTTTGACTTATTTCATCAGTATTTTGTAATTTTAATCCTACAGATTCTGTCCATGTGATATTTGATTTATACCTAAGTATTTCATTTTATTTTGAGCAATTGCAAATTGTTTTTTCCATTTTGACATCTACCAATTGAAAAGCTATTGATTTCCTCATGGTAATCTTCTGTCTTATAGTCATACTCAACTTGCTTATTAGTTACAGGATATTTTTAATGTTTTATTTATTTCTGAGAGACAGAGAGACAGCGTGAGCAAGAGAGGGTCAGAGAGAGAGGGAGGGAGACACAGAATCTGAAGCAAGCTCCAGGCTCTGAGCTAGCTGTCAGCACAGAGCCCAATGCAGGGCTCGAACCCACGAACTGTGAGATCATGCCCTGAGCTGAAGTCGGATACTTAACTGACTGAGCCACCCAGGCACCCCTTGTTATTTAGCCTTTCCCAATTAAGAGCTTTATTAGCAGGGTATCTGGGAGGCACAATAGGCATCTGACTCTTAATTGAGGCTTACGTCATGATCTCCTGGTACCTGAGTTCAAGACCTGCATTGTGCTAGGCGCTGATCGCGAGCAGCCTGCTTGGGATTCTGTCTTCTCTCTCTGACCCTCCCCCATGTGTTCTCTCTCTCTCAAAACAAATAAACTTGAAAAAAAAATTTTATGTTTTATCAGCTGTAGGTTTTTGGCAGATATGCTTTATCATATAGATGAAGTCCTCTCCTCCATTTCATTCCTAGTTTTTATCATGAATAGGTGTTGCATATTATCAAATATTATTTCTGAATTAGTTAATAGGATTGTGTGATTTTTCTTAATCTGTTGGTGAAGTGGATTGTATTAATTGATATTTGAATATTGAACCAGAATTGCATATGAAGAATACATTTCATTTGAGTAGGTTCTGTGACTATTTTTATTCATTTCTAGATTAGATTTGCTAATATTTTGTTGGAGGTTTTTACATCTAAGTTCACCATACTTAGAATTCATAATTGACATGTCTTTTGGTACTTGAAAAATGTGCCATTACTTCTGGCCACCACGGTCTCAGATGAGAAATCTGATTCAGTCAACCCAATGTCCCCCCGCCCCGGCCCCCACCATGTAACATATCTATTGTAGCCATCACAGAAATGAGATGGAAACCTCACCCAAAATTTAGTTTAGATTTGAAGACTAATGGTGCCAAACATGCACTAAAAAGGTAAGACAAGCTTTATTCCTCTCATAATGATATTTCCTGGGAAGAACATAGCAGATCTCTAAGCAAGTCCAAATATCACTTGAGGTAGCAGGAGATGGCTTGGATGTTATTGCAGCCTGGTATGTCAACTTAGGTGCTAGTTCCTGCACATAGTCCAGATCTTGGCTAGTTTCAACTTCCCACTTGCATCAAAGCAGGGAGCATCAGACTTTCTTACGACATGTACATGGGGCAGAAGAACAGGAGGAGTGGTAAGGTTCAAAGCTGTCAGCAGTCAAATGCCAAAAATTGAGTCTGGCTCTTTATTACAATATTGTTTCAATCTGGTTGCCTTCATGATTTTTTCTTTGCTTTTAGTTTTCAGGTGTTGAACAGTGTTGTTTCTTCGTGTGAATTTCTTTGGATTTATCATTAAGATTCACCTACGTCTTGAATCTGTACTTTCATGTTGCTGCTTTTTTCACATTTGGGAAGCCATTAATTTTTTAATACTTTTTCAATCCCAATTTCTCTCTCCTCTCCTTCTGAGGTTCCAGTGATATAAATGCCGAGTCTTTGATTATTGTCCCACAGGTCTCTGGTGTGCGCGCTCTCTCTCTTTCAAACTATTTTCTTTTCTGTTGTTCTTCAGAATGGATAAATTCTATCAGCCCATCAGTTTACTAATTCTATCCTCTAGACCAATGACTCCATTTGCCTTGTTGCCTCCAATGGGCTTGTAAACTCTGCACCAACTCTGGGTCCTGCTGCCACCAAGGAAGAAATGGACGGAGGACTGATTCGCACTGCTTTGTTGCTGGAGAGAGGAATGGAAACTCAGATTCCTGAGAGCTTCCCACTCCCACAAACACCCACCATGGTTAAGGGAAAAAAGCAGAGTGCCAACTAGCTTCACTTTATTGCTGGCAAGATGATATGCTCAGTCACTTAATTGACTTAGAGTTTGGGAGACACTGGGAGACAGAATCTGACAATACCTCACACCCTAGATTGCTTATTTCAAGCAGTTTCCTTGATCAGAAATCTCTTTCCCTTTATATTCACCTGGACAACTTTAGTTATTCCCACTCAAAAGTGTTGTTTTGAACTTTCAACTTGAGGAGCACCTGGGCGGCTCAACTGGTTAAGTGTCCAACTCTTGATTTTGTCTCAGGTCATGATCTCACAGTTGGTGGGATTGAGCTCTGCATCGGGCTCTGCTGACAGTGTGGGGTCTTCTAGGGATTCTCTCTCTTTTCTTCTGTCTCTGCCCCTCCCTTTCCCAGTCTACCATTCTCTCTCTCTCTCTCTCTCTCTCTCTTTTTCTCTCTCTCTCTCAAAATAAATAAACATTTAAAAATACATTGTAAATTTTCAAGTTGAGAAAAGTAGCATCTTGGAAGTCTCATAATATTCATAATTTAAGATGCAATTGTTTCACCTTTATATGCTTGTTCTTCATTAGACTATACATTTCTCAGGAGTAGTTCCTTAAGCCATAGCCCATATTAAGCACTCACTATTGAACTGAACTGAATGGTTTTCTTAAGTTGCAAACATGTAAAATTTGATATTTCTTTTTATACCTGTAGTAAAATACTTATAGGTTTATATGTGTTAGGAAGACTAAGAAGTGGGATAAAAATAAGGTAATAAAAATGATTTCCCCCTAATTGGTTTATCCTTAAGTATTTTCCAGTTATCACCAACTGAGAAAATTCTTGCTTCTCCCTTTCTCAGAAGAGGAGGTGTAAAACAACACAATTTTGGGCAGGTTAGGAATGCTATTTTAGAGCAGACTTGAGGGGAGAAGAGATAGGAATAATAAATATTGAAGGTTTTTTTTTTTTTTGGTAATTGGATCTAGGAATGGAATGTTAAATACATTTTTATTATAAATCTTTTATTAAAAATAATTTTCTCCATTAAAATTTTTCTTACATGATCCCTCACTTCACTCCTCTGCAGCTATTTTTATTTCTAACAAAAAATAAAAAAAGTCTTATGTGACTAAAAGAATTTGGTGTCAACCTATCGACAAAGTCAGATCATTACAATTCTTTTACACTGAGGAATTCATGCTGCTGCCAGTTTCTTGGATCTGTGATTCAAAGGCAGAAATATAAAACTGCTGCTGCATTTGACTGAATTACAAAATAAGCAGCACAGTTAGCCTGGGTGTCAGAGAGAAACTTTAAAGTGCTAGAGGAAAAAAGGCGTTCCTTTAGGGGTTGCTCCAGGAATTTAGTCTGGGATCTTCCAAGCATCTACAACAGAAAGACTCTGTGCTTTGCAGTTATAGGGGAATTATAGGGAAAGCTTCAAATCCTGACTCCACCGCTTACTGGTGTGAAGCAGTTCAGGATATTTAAGTTCTCAGGCTCAACGTCTTTCTATAGGAATGAAAATAATACAGATTTGTCATGGTTATTCTGAGTTAATGTGAAGTCATGTGAATAAGACGCTTTGTCCCAAAAGGCACATGGGCAAGTCCCAAAAGTACAGGTTACTGCCCTCTTCCCACAACACTCTCAAGGACCACATGGGAGTGAACATTGGGTTTGTCCCCAGAAAATGAAAGCAAACAAAGGGTAAGAACAATGATAAACCTCACTCAACTGTGTGGAAATCCCATCTCTCCAGGAATCAAACTACATAACTTTAAAGAAAAGACTGTGTAAAAACCTTCAGTTTTGTGAAACTTATGATGAGATCAAAATGAGAATACTGCATAGCAGAAACCCCTAATGGTGATCAGCCATATACTGAGAAAAGTTTCGATGGGGGTATTTTCAGTGAGGACACTGGAGCTTGGAAAAATGGGGATATCTATTTGCATGATTCTTTTATAATCTTGTGAACTTTTGAGGGTGATTCAGGTGAAATCATAGCCAATTAGAGCAGCAACAACATAGCCAAGCAAATTCTGGGAAATCCTGTTATATTCTCTCTTTGCTCCTATTAGAGCCATAGATGCTTCTAAGTCTGTAACATCAAAATACATTTCAGATATGATTACTAGTAACTATCTGAACACCTGCCACCCTATTCCAGGATACCACCATCTCTCCTGGACCTAAGGCACAACCTCCTGACCGGTTTTCCTGTTTTGACCTTTGTTCCATTTTTCACAAAGCAGCAAAAGTGGTTATTAATTTAAGTCAGCTCCCGACACCTCCTGCTCAAAATCTGAAAGCTTCATGCTACACAAAACAAAATACAAACTCTTCACCACAGCCTGTGGAGACTTAGATAAACCAACTGCTTCCTTTTTCTCTAAGCTTGTCTTTAGATCTGTCTGCCTCCTTGATTTCTAGCCACACTGTTCCTAACATCCCTCAACTATATTTCAAATGCCGTTCTTCAGACGTCTCTCATGACACTGATGACTACTCTGTCCGGAGCACCATTGTTCCAGGTCTTTCTTTCCTTACCTCATTTGTGGTTCTGGTCAGACATTCATTTTTCAGAGAGCCCTTCCTAACTACTTTATTTACAATGGCCATTTTCTAACACCTGTCAATCTATCCCACTTTGACAGTTATAGTTTTTTTCAAACCCCTATAACTAATCCTCTTTGTGTCATGTACTTATCACTATCTTTGTTTTTCATTTTTTATATCCCCCACTAGATTGTATAATATGTGAGGATAAGACTTTGCTTCTCTTATTTACTAGGTGTGCCTGGTACATGGAATGATATAGTAGTAGTGGCCACTTCTCCACATCTTGATTTGATCTATCTTGTTTCTTGGCTCCCCCCCTTTGGAAACAGCACTGTTGTTGGCTTAGCTGATGGAAACAGCCTGGCTTTAGACCCACACATCTGTGTGTGTGTGTGTGTGTGTGTGTGTGTGTGTGTGTGTGAACTTGGGCAAATAAACTGAACTTTCTGAGCTTCAGGTCTCTTACAGGTCAATTAAGGAAAATAATATTTACATCAAAGAGTTGTTGCAAACCATAAAGTAATTTACCATTAAACTATCTAGCTCATTTCTGGGCTTCTGATATGTAATCAGTAATATTGCATCACTTCCCCATCACCTTTTATCTCTACAGAGTGAACTGTATCTGCTCTGATCTACATGGTTTCTGCCTTTCCTGCCTCCAGAACTCCTCTCACCATCTGAGGATCCTTAGCACCTACTTCATGTTCATGCTACAATTGTATGTTTATTCTTGTTTCTCCTGGCCAGATCAATGAGTAAATATGTGTGTGTGTATTCTTTTTTATTTATGTTTATATATTTATACACAATATCTCTACATATGTTTAACAACATGGTACATACAATGTCCACAAAGCATGATCACTTTATTTGGTTAATTATAATATTGATGGTTTCCTAATTTCTTGGTTGTTTACTTCCAGTAAATAGGTAAAAACTAAAAGTTCAATTTCTTAAGATCTGCAGTTGGCAGTGCACTTGTAACGATTAACCACATCTAAAAGTAATTTCCAGTAGCAAATTTAGAATTAGAGCCTGAACAAATTATCCTTTTAAATTTAAATTTAATATGCCAACCATTTAAACGTCATGAGTAAATCAAGTATACTAGATATAAGTTCTATACTTTGAATGTAACAAAATGACTAGATCGATAAATGAAATTAAGATATATCACTTTTTCTATTTCTGCACAGGTATTTAAAAATGTAATTTCTCCACAAATTCAGAATTTTCAAACATTCAAACAATTTCAAAGGTCATGGGAGAACTGTACAGAAACAAATATATTATGAATTATTACTATCAACAGAAACAGCAACCTCTGTTGTGATCATTCCTTGTAGATAAGACTTCAAAAGTCAGATCTGAAATGTATTAATTATTCATCTGTTTGTCTTCTTTCTGGAATGTCCTGCACTGGAGGTTAAACTCTGAAGTGAGCCTTGTATTTGGAGTGGCTAACTAGCCAATGTGTTGTCTTGATCAATGTGGGGCACTGGGTTTCACAAGACACAGGCTTGGAAGACACACTGTCACTTTTCTGAGTACCTGAGTCTACAGCTACTATCAACAGGGCATGACTTCAATATTGTTTAACCAAAGTATTTGTGTTCATGTATGCATTATGAATATATGTGGTTTAGTGATGAACATTTTTATTTTATAGGCTTGCTTTGTTTATTTGAGGCATATACCCCCTAGAAATTATTAATAAATAGGTGCTAAATATGCTTTTTAGCTCTTCTCTTAAGAGCAATTATGTTGCAACTTAGCAAGTATCAGTATTGATGAGTATATAAAATGGTATTAAAACTTGAAGTACTTAAATGATAAGTGGTGGTAGAATAATACAATAAAGAGTGGTTAGGCCATTCATCATGGTTTGGGAAAGGTTTTTGTGGAATATATTTTAACCTGAGATCCACAGGATAAAGATTTTTTTCAGAGAGAAACAAAATGATCAGGCAAGCATTGAGATGAAAAAGGAACTGACAAAAATGAGAAACTGAAAGGTGGCCAACGTGACCAGAACACACATGAAAGAGAGAGGAAACACAAAAGAATTTGAAAGGTGTATGGGGGTCAGACTGCGTATAATCTAGTAGACTATGGTAAGGAATTTTTATTCGCAACTGAGTGACACCATGCAATTGGAAGGTGTTGAAGCTTTTTGTTCATCTGTTTGTTTTAAAACAGAATAGCACTGTCTAATTCATAATCCAAAAAGATGACTCGCTTATTTTTATGTTTTTTTTTTAATTTTTAATGTCTTTTTTTTTTTGGAGAGAGAGAGAGAGAGATAAGGTGAGCAGGGGAGGGTCAGAGAGAGAGGGAGACACAGAAACTGAAGCAGGCTCCAGGCTCTGAGCTGTCAGCACAGAGCCCGATGCGAGCTCGAACCCACAAACCATGAGATCATGACCTGAGCCAAAGTCAGATGATTAACTGACTGAGCCACCCAGGAACCCCAGATTTTTATTTTTAAAAAGGATTTAGATATGGGCAAGATTGAGAGATTAGACTGGTGAGGAAGGAAGTTCTAAGATATAATTTAAGTATTTTAAATTAAAATAGTCACAGAGTAAATAGAGAACAATGAATAAGCTTGAGATACATTTAGAAGGCAGAAACAATTGGAGCCATAAATTGATTCACTTGGGAGATGAAGGAAGTCCCTAAAGTTTCCAACTTGAGCATCTTGGTGGGAAGTTTTAACGATTACTGAAAGAAGGAAATCCCCGAAGAGGATCAGGGTTGTCAGATATAATCAAGAGTTTCCTTTGGAAAATATTGTTTGATATTTCTATGAAGCATCCATTTCAAAATGTCAAGTAGTCCGGTCACTGTGTGAGTCTAAAGGTCAAGGGAGAACTGTACAGAAACAAAGATATTATGAGTTATTATTATCAACAGAAACTGCAACTTCTGTTCTGACCATTCCTTATAGATAAGACTTCAAAAGTTGAATCTGAAATGCATTAATTATTCATGTGTTGATTGAGGAAAAGTCAGAAGGAATTATGAGTACTCCTCCCCAAGAAAACCACAATGGACTGCCCTCTGGTATTATGCTCTCAATAAGTGTTTAAGTTATAAGTCTGGTCCTAATAATTCCATGCTTTCTGAAGGAATACTTGAATCCATGGAACAAATAAGTAATAATAGAACCACTCTGGTAGATATTTCTATTTATTAGCTACATATTTAACTATTTTTATTATGTCACGATTTACTGGATATAGTCACCAACTACCAGAGAGATAGTACATATGAATAGCAAAGACTACTCTTAACATTAAGCTATCTTGCCTTGTGGCTAAGAGTGAGACCCTGCTTCACACAGTTATGTTGAAAAACCTGACTGTCTAGTATCACTGTTTTGATAATTCCTACATTAGTCATCATTATACTTCCAGCAGCTGGTACGGTATCTGACATATAGTAGTATAACATTGTTGAATGAATGAATGAATGTACCCTAAATTCATGAGTAGTGAAACTCGCAAGATCTAAAATTAGCAAGTTAAATCTAGAAACTTTCTATTGTGTAAATTTCCTTCTCCTGTTTTTTTTCTTCTTGTTTTCTCTTAATCGGAATGGAAGCAACTGCTCTCAGATTTTTGCTTTTGTTTGTTTCCACAAAAACATGCTCCTTTCTATGGAAATGATAGAAAAATTACTATGTGCCAAATATTGCTCTAATTATGTTAACTGTATTTACTCATACATTATTCTACACTTCTTCAAGGTAGTCATCACAATCATCTTCATCTTACCGAGCACAGGTAACACATACTAAATCTGTAGAGATAGGATACCAATATCCCATTTCTTACTTTCTGTAGGATTCTACAGGGTTTTTATTTGTAATTTTAAGTCTTGTCTCCGTATCTTAATGGGAAGATTTTGATGACAGGGGTTGTGCTCAAAAATCTTGAACTTCCTTTCTCTGATGATCAATCCGTTTGGTTCGGTGAGCACATTTAAAGATCAGACAGTTCTTAAAATTTCAATATTCATTTCTTGCTTTACTCTCTTGTGTGCGTAGTTTCCTAGAAAGTTAGAGATTCATAGAGAGTTTATCCAGAGGCTATTTTATGTCTCTCTTAACTTCAGAATTTCTTGATAAAATTCTATATGGTCCACCATTTACCAGAATCACCAGCCATTTACCAACCAGAATCACAACCTTAGACTCTAGGAAATGTTGTGTTTCAGGTGCCCGGGTAGGTCAGTTGGTTAAACATCTGACTTTGGCTCAGGTCATGATCTCATGGTTTGTGGGTTCATGCCCCACATTGGGCTCTGCATTGACAGCTCAGAGCCTGGAACCTGCTTTGGATTCCGTGTCTCCATCTCTCTCTTCCCCTCCCTCCACCTCCCACTTGTACTCTGTCTCTGTCTCTGTCTCTCTCAAAAAAAAAAATAAACGTTTAAAAAGAGGGGTTTTTTAATTTCTAGAGAGAGAGAGAGACAGCGTGAGCAGGGAGGGTCAGAGAGAGAGGGAGACACAGACTCTGAAATAGGCTCCAGGTTCTGAGCTGGCAGTCAGCACAGAGCCTGACGTGGGGTCCGAACCCACGAACCGCGAGATCATGACCTAAGCAAAAGTCGGATGCTTAACCGACTAAGCCACCCAGGCGCCCCTAAAAAGAGTTTTTAAATGTTGTTTTCCTTCATTGGTTTCTACTATATTCACCAGAATATAGTAGAGTCTTGAGTTTTCACATTCTACACAAAATTGGGTCCACACTCTCTGACAGCACTGCTTCAAGTTTGTGCAGTCAGCCTAAACCTGAGAAATGAACAATTCTAAGTAACTGAAGGTGGGAGTAGATATGGAATAGAGCAACGCCAGGCCAAAAGGTTAAAAATACTCCAATTTTTCTTATCCAAAGCTGTAGCAGTTTTTAAAAATTAATGATTCTCTATTTCTTTTCTGCCTTTGATCATTTCCCCAGAGTCCACTTTTTTTTTCAAAATTCTAATGCTCACGTGTGTGTGTGTGTGTGTGTATAGGATCACCAGCCAATTCAGTCTGCATAACTGGAAATCTTAGTTCAGTATTTAAAAATATACCTGAGGGGCACCTGGGTGGCTCAGTTGGTTAAATGTCCGACTTTGGCTCAGGTCGTGATCTCACGGCCCATTGGTTCAAGCCCTGTGACGGGCTCTGTGCTATCATGAGAGCTTGGAGACTGGAGCCTGCTTCAGACTCTGTGTCTCCTTCTCTCTGCTCCTCCCTGCTAGTGCTCTGTTTCTCTCTCAAAAAATAAATAAGCATTAAAAAAGCCTTTAAAATGCATCTGAAAGACCCACATAGTATCTTCATATAAAGCACTCAGTACATTTCCTATCAGAGTTGGAAGTCCTGAATTAGCTTTTTTTTTTTTTTTCAAATCCTACTTCAAGGGAGTAAAAATACTCCCAAGGGAAAAATATTGTATGTTTTGATTAAGATGGGGCACCTGGGTGGCTTAGTCGGTTAAGCGTCCGACTTTCGCTTAGGTCATGATCTCGCGGTTCGTGGGTTCGAGCCCCGCGTCGGGCTCTGTGCTGACTGCCAGCTCAGAGCCTGGAGCCTGTTTCAGTCTGTGACTCCCCCTCTCTCTGACCCTCCCCTGCTCACGCTGTCTCTCTCTCTCTCCTAGAAATAAATAAAAATATTTTTTAAAAAAATTGTATGTTTTGATTAAGTTAACAAAAACTAAAACAGATTTGTCATGTTAAACCATATTTTCAGTTTTCTTTCTAGTCAGTGTTATTAAATATAGCTACCAAATTATTATCTATCCTGACAGCTTTCCATAGTTGTACAATATTATTCATCCCTCAGACAATAGGATTTGAATGAGGAAATTTATTCTTATGAGAAAGGTCATAATTTAACAATTCTGAATTACATTCAAACATCTTTAATTATAATTACACTAATTTTGTGTTTATGACCAAGTTAAGGCTATCTAGCTAAAAAAATGAAAAATCAACCGAGTATTTTAATCAGGAGGGAAATATTTTCCTCCCTAAAAAATTACTTGAGCCCCATGAATACCTTAAAAGTATCTAATTACATATAATTCATATGCTGATTCTAAATAATCTTTAATTATTCATTAAAGCTGGTCTTTGAGTATTTAATGCGCCACACATTGTTGTCCCAACACACTACTCTTCGAAGTTCAACACAAAAAGCTATTCTATTATAGACTATACAAACCTAATAAAAGGATTTAGGATATTCATTGTGAATATTTACAAAATGTCTATTATAGAGATAGTCACTGAGCTGTCAAAACATTATGTCAACTCTCAGCTAATTAGTGTTCAAAATTAACTATCAAGCATTTGAGGCTAGATTTAGTTTGCATTCTCTATTTTCCCAAGATACCCCTGCCTGCATATCATAATTCATTATATTCAACACATAACAGTACCAAACACCTATAAAGCATTCAATAAATGTTGGAAGAATAAAACTCTACAAACTTTTCTTATTCATCTTCAAAGTGAACTTAAAATCAGTCTCAATACTCAATGCAGGTACTCTGTGTATCTTGGTGTTAGAATTAAAAATTTAATGTTTTTCATTCTTTTTTTATTTTTTTAATGTTTTTATTTATTTCTGAGAGAGAGAGAGAGACAGTGTGAGCAGGGGAGGGTCAGAGAGAGAGGGAGGTACAGAATCTGAAGCAGGCTCCAGGCTCTGAGCTAGCTGTCATTACAGAGCCCGACAACACAGGGCTCGAACCCACTAACCATGAGATCATGACCTGAGCCGAAGTCGGATGCTCAACTGACTGAGCCACTCAGGCACCCCTGTGTCCTTTCTACCTACCTTGGGTCCTGTTTATTCTTCTTTTTCTACTTCCTTTAGGTATAAGGTTATATTGTTTAATTGAGCTTTTTCTTGTTTCTAGAGGTAGGCCTATATCAGATATATTTCCCCTTAGGACTATTTTCACTGCATCTAAAAGATTTTGGACCATTGTGTTTTCATTTTCATTTGTTTCCATATATTTTTTAAATTTCTTCTTTGATTGCTTCATTGACCTATTGCTTGCTTAGTATCACACTGTTTAGCTTCCACACATTCGTGTTTCTTCAGTTTTTTTTCTTCTGATTGATTTCTACTTTCATACCTCATGGTTAGAAAAGACACATAGTATAATTTCAATCTTCTTACATTTATTAGGGCTTGTTTTGGAACTTAAATTATGGTCTATTATGGAAAATGCTCCATGTACACTTGAAAAGGATGGTATTCTGTTGTTTGGGTGTGGAATGTTCTGTATATATCTGTTATGTCCATCAGGTCTAATATACCATATGATCCAATAATTCCACTGCTGGGTATTTACCCCAATAAAATTAAAACACTAATTTGAAAATATATGTGCACCCTTATGCTTATTTTTTTATTTGAGAGAGCAAGAGAGAGAGAGCACACATACTTGAGTGAGGAGGAGGGCAGAGGGAGAGAAAATTGCAAGCATGTTTCCACACAGGGCTCGATCCCACAGCTCTGGCATCATGACCTGAGCTGAAATCAAGAATCAGTTGCTCAACCAATTGAGCCACCCAGGTGCCCCTGCACTGCTATGATTGTTGAAGGATTATTTACAATAACCAAGATATGGAAGCAACCTAAATGTCCACTGATAGATAAATGGATAAGGAAGATGTGGTGTGTGTCCGTGTGTGTCCGTGTGTGTGCGTGTGTGTGCATGTGTGTGTGTGTGTGTGTATGTGTGTATGTGTGTGTAAAAATATGTAATGGGAGGACACCTGGGTGGCTCAGTCCGTTAAGCATCTGACTTGATGTGAGCTCAGGTCATGATCTCACAGTTTGTGAGACTGAGCCCTGTGTCGAGTCCCAATCTGACTGATATTCTCTCTCTCCCTCTCTCTCTGCCCCTCACCTATTCATGCTCTTTCTCTTCCTCAAAATAAATAAATAAGCTTTAAAAAAGAAAAATATATGTAGAATGGAATATTATGCGTTCATAAAAAGAGGTGAGATTGTGCCATTTGTGACAACATGGATGGATTTAAAGGCTAGTATGCTAAGTGAAATAAGCCAGACTGAGAAACACAGATACCATAAGATTTCACTCATATCTGGAATCTTTAAAAGACAAGTGAATAAACAAATAAACAAAAAATACAATCAGATCTGTAAATACAGAGAACAAACTTATGGTCACCAAAAGGAAGAAGGTGGGAAGATGAGCAAAATGGGTGAAGAGGAGTGGGACATATGGGCTTCCAGTTATGGAATGAATAGTCATGCAAATAAAAGGCAAAGCATAGGGAATATAGCCAAAGATACCGTAATAGCACTGTATTGTGACCCATGGTAGCTATGCTTGTGGTAACCTCAGCATAACATATACAGAAGCTGAATCACTATGTTGTACACCTGAAACTAATGCAAATTGTCTGTCAATTATACTGAAATTAAAAAATGAAGAAATGTAATATGCCATATACACACTGTGGGCTAGGCCCTAGATGGAATGCTTTTTGTAAATTCTCATTAAATCTTAATAATAATCTTGTGAAACATTTATTATTACCCCTCTTATGGAGTAAAACATTAGATATTTCTTGGGCACAGAGCTAATGCATACCGAAGCCAGATATTTAATCCATTTGTTAGATCCCAAAGCCTCTGGACTTTATATAATACTTCCTCTCTGGAAAACTGCATGACAAATCACTTTAGAAAAATCAAGCACTATATAAATATAAATTACTATTACTTAAAAAGAATTGTGAATCCTAAGGCACTCTGGAAGATTTATCCAAAATGAGTCTACTGTATTATTTCTTCCTTTGATAATTTTCACTAGTATGAAAAAGCAGTTGGACACTTGAATAAATTGTTCACATATGTTTATAAGTTGTTTCTGAAATTTGAGTTGGGAAATATTGTTAGGTGAATTCACAAATGCCTTAGTAATCATACATTGTGTTGATTAAGACATCGACTTCAACCTTGACATAAATCTCCAGTGGAACACCGCAAAGTTGTGGCCTTGTCTTCACCTGTCTATCATTTTTATTTCATACATTAGTTGGGAATATAAAAAGATACTTATCATATTTTCAGGAAACACAAAAATAGGTAGAGGGCAAATAATACATTGATAAAATCAAGATTCAATATATCAGTAAGAAACTCAAATCCCAGGCTAATGTGCAGATAAGAAAATGTGCACTTATATTTTTCAGCCAAAAATAACTAACATACGTCTATGGAATAAAAAATACTTGGCATGAGTTAATGTGAAAATTATCTGTGGCTGCAAATCTCCTAATGAGCTAAGGTGTGAGATGGTTGCTTACAATAGCTAGCCAATATTAGAAGTTTAAAAAAAGGAATAATCTCCCTACAGTGAAACGGGCAGACCAACTTTGTGCTATACAAACCAAACTTGATTATGTACAATTTGACATTATTTAATGTATATTGATAAGCCAGAACAAGTTAAGAGGAAGAAGAAATAAGAGATAAAGCTAGTGAGAGAATTGAAAATATCTCAAATAGAAGCTAAGTGTAGAAATTTTCATGTAGCTTGGAAAATAACTGAATAGAAGAAAAAGCATTCAGGTTATTTTTCAACTATCTAAAAGATTTTTTTAAATCAAAGAATGGTTAGTCTTACTCTATGTGGCTAAGAGCAGAGCTAGAGCCAGAAGTGGAAATATGAGAAGCAGATTTTGAATTAATATAAGAAGAATAAGAAGAGGTGCCTAGGTAGCTCCATCTGCTAAGCTGCGACTCCTGATTTCAGCTCAGATCTTGATCCCATGGTTGTGGGTTCAAGCCCCATGTTAGGCTCCATGCTCGGTATGAAAACTACTAAATAAATAAATAAATAATAAATAAATAAATAAATAAATAAATAAGAAGAAAGAGCTGCATAACAAAAAAATGCATTGTCTTTAAAGACAAGGGCCTCTCCTGTCATTAAAGCTATTGCAGCCAAAACAATGTGTGTGGTACTTTAATGCAGGTTTGAATTACCAAATAAAATTTCTTTTATTTTTAAAAATGGTAATATCAATGACATTAATGATAATGGGTTACCCTTTACTGTATTTAGAACTACTCTGGTTTTCCATTTTTTAAAAAAAAATTCATGTAAAAGATTTCTGTAAGTATATAGCCAGAAGCATGTGAATAGCATGTTCCAGTCTCTTCTATGGAGTGTAAACCCCTTATCCTAGATCTTGCATCCAACTCTTGATATCACTCTGTAATTTTCTTTCGCTTGTGAGTCAAACTTCAATGTTGTCTATTATCAGTTTAGACATCTTCCATTTACTCCTCACTATCCTGGCTTCTGGCTTCTGTCTCCATCACTACATTGAAATTAAACAAAGATCCCCATAATTTCTATATGATTGCATAGAGCTCTTGTCTTACTGACTTTGGAACTACTAACTACTAACTGCCTAAAATTTCCTGTCCCCTTGAATTCTCTGAGCTAAAGATATCCTTTGCCATCCAAACTCCTGCTGGCTGAACTCAGGAACTAAATAGATTCAGAAGGTAAAGGAAACATTTTTTAAAAACTTTATCTGTAATTCTCTGACTTCTTCATTTTTTCATGGTTAATCTACCACTCTTTCTGTTTCCCATTTCCCATTTTCCAGGATTTTCTCCTGCTCTAGTGTTACTTTCAAGACTTTATTTTCTTTTTAAAAATGTTTTTAATGTTTATTTATTATTTGAGAGAGAGAAACAGAGTATGAGTGGGGGAGGAACAGAGAGAGAGGGAGACACAGAATCTGAAGCAGGCTCCAGGCTCCAAACTGATAGCAGAGAGCCCAACGTGGGGCTCGAACTCACAAATCGCAAGTACATGACCCAAGGCGAAGTTGGACACTCAACTGACTGAGCCACTAAGGTGCCCCAAGACTTCCCCTATTTTCAAGGTTTCAAATGCCACCACATAATAATAATTCTCAGAATTATATTCCTAGTATTGGCTCTTCCACTGAGCTTCTATCTTGTAAGTACAGCTCAATGCTCACCTGACCCGTAGGAACTCCAAACTGAGCTTATCCAAAATTGGACACATCTCTGTCACTCCTTCAAATCTATTCTTGTGTCTTATACCTTAGTCATGAGTCTTATCATCATTCTAGTCATCCAATGCATAAAACAAATTGTCATCATAACCTCCTCTCTTTCCCTCACACCCAACAAATTACTGAAATGTGCTAAATTTTTAGGAAGTTCTATTTAAGCCTCACATTAATGATTACAACCTTCTTGATGCACTCCCTATTTCTTGCTCCCCTTCTGACCTTTCCACAAATCCATCCTCGTCTTTCCCCAAACATATCATGCCACAAATTAAAACACTTTAATAGTCCTCTCTCATATAGATAGCCAATATAAAGAGTAGAACTAGCAAAGTCAAATGTATAGTTGAACGAGATAAGAATAGAGCTAGTAACAGCACCTAGGTGGCTTAGTCAGTTGAACTTCCAACTTTTGATTTCAGCTTAGTTCATAATCCCAGAGTTGTGGGATCAAGCTTCTCACTGGGCTCCATGCTGATCATGGGTCCTACTTAAGATTCTCTCTCTCCCTCTGGCCCTCTCCCTTACTTATGCTCTAAAATAAAATAAGATAATATAAAATATCAATTTTAAAAAAGAAAAAAGAATAAAGCCATTAAGTGCATATGTACACTTTGTGTGAGGTGTGGCCCTGGGGCATAACAGAGAATACATACTTGAATAGAAGCCTTCTCATCTCAGGAGGTCACTGTCATGAGGAAATGAAGGGGTGCTGCCATAAAAGCAATGGCATCTGACTCTAACATGAAATCTCAAATTTTAAATATTTATTCAATGTGGACCCCCCCACCAAAAGAGGCTATCTGTAAAATTTGGGATTTTTTGATACTTGATCTACATAATCTTCTTCCTGACAAATCTCCTTATCTTTGCATATAAAGTATTTTATATCCTAACATCTACCAACATTAATTTCTGTTTCCCAAACCTAGCTCTAGCAATAACCAACTTCTTTCATTCCTTTATACATACATGCTGGCTCATGCGCTTGCAACTTGGCTCATGCTGCTGTCACTCCCTAGAAACCGTTACCAATTTTCAACACTTGGTTAACTCCATAAATTCTATCAAAAGAAAATGTATTTATTTATTATATCTCCAGGAAAGTTTTCCAAAGTCCTTGAATTGGAATAAATCTTCTCTGCTTCCTATGTCAGACTGTTCCTGTTTCTAGCACAGAACATGTAATGTGATTTTCGATGTGTGTCTACCTGAATATATGCCTCACAGGTATGGTGATTCCCCTGAAGACAAAGATGAGTTCTTAATCATGTTACATTCCATCACCTGAAATCATGATGATGATGATGATGATGATGATGATAATGATGATGATGATGATGAAATAGTAAAGGGTTGGGACATAACAAACAGTTGTCAAATTCTTGAGCTAACTCAGATCCTTTGATCTGTCCAAACTCCAACTGTTTTTTATAGTTTCTACGGAAAGAAAACTCTGGTATTTCATATTTACCTTTTCTTTGTCTTAGTAAAACTCCATTAGGATTTAAAGGCATGTGCTGAAATTGTTTCAAAAATTCAAGACAAATTCATTCCACTGTCAGCTCAAGCAGATAGAATTTATTTACCACTTGGCCCCTTAATATTTCTTTTTTCTCATCTCTTCATCTCTTCTTTCCTTCTTCACTTTTTTTTTGCTATTTTTTTTATTCCTGGCTATGTTGTTTTTAATTCCTCTATTCCTTCTCTGAAGAGTTACCTGCTTCTCTATTTTCAAATGACTTCCCAAGGTTCAGTTCTTATAGCAATTCTTTGAATCATCCCTGGATTTCTCCAAAGGGAAATGTTTGTGCTGCCCTCTGTTTAGACTTCCCCAGAGCTTCTGTTCTATGTGCTGGTGTAAATGTCAAATTTAACATGTATGATAAGGGGAAGACTTAACCTAACTCGTTTAGAAATAGCAGGTAGCATGTTATCAGTCCACAGTGAATGTTAAAACTGTATTATGTACTTGAACTTTCAAGAAAGAAGGAGAAACATACAGATGGTTGATTTGTGAAGCCCAATCAAGCTTTGATTGTTATTGTATGTTTTTGTTGTTTTAACTTCTATGCACTTCTCTGTTGAAAACTTCTATGTTGAAAATCTATTAGAATTGTCTTCTGACCTTTCACAGCCAGTTTGATTTTTACTATATCACAATTATCATTATTCTTAAAGTAGTTCAGCTGGATTCTAAGCTGTGCAATGAATATCACATCTACTTGTCCCAATATACATTTCAAAGTTGTTTGTTGAATAAGAGAGAAAGGAGGTCACAATAACTTGGTTTTCAATGTAAAACAGCAGTCAGCATTCTTATTTAACTGCATATTAATGCTGAAAATTTGACATTAAATCATTTTACACATGAATGAAAATATGCTGAGAATGACTGAGTAATTCACTCAATGTTATGCAAATAGAAAATAGTCAAGTCAGGATTCTAAAACCAGTGCTGTTGCTACTTGTATACTTGTATATTCAGCACCTATGAAATACACACCAGGTTGCAGAAGAAGCTGATGTAGGAGGAGAAGAAACACAAAGGAAAGAAAAAAAGAGATACATGTCTGGGAAGCAATTGACAAGAAATGATGTTAAATATACCTTGAATGAATACTGCTTCTCCTCCCTCAGCCTTTTCTGTAAACATGGGCTTATTGGCAAGTGGTTGAGCCAGGATTATGGATGAGAACTTGCTTTAGAAAAAAACATATAATGAAGGAAACATCCTAAAAACCCTGAAGAGTAAAAAGAATCAATACCTGAGAAAACAAATTATATTCCATTTCCAACCTCTATAATTGATAGAGTGCTTCTGATTGGGGCAATGTTTCTCCATTAGCAATGTCATAACTTTCTCCCTTAGTAGCAAGTGCACTGTATGCTAATTATTTGTTTACATATTGGCCTTTCCCCTTTACACAGTGAGAATATCAAGAGTAAAGATATTCTCCAAATATATATCCTGAGGGCTTAGCTAATTACTTATTACGTAGCATGAATGAATATATAAATAAAGAGGGCTGGATTTATTCAGTTAGCCTAACTATCAGTATTCTGTACTTCTAGCTTCACCAAGAAACTTAAGAATCTTTATAACAAACACTCATAATTTAGTCATTGTTCACTGAAGTAAGATAAATTTTGAATTTTAAAACAGAAGCACAAAATAGATAAGGATCTATTCAATCAATATATTTGTCTTGTTAGTGCCATGGAGATGAGTGAATGAAGAATTATGAAGCATATCTAATAATAGAGTAATATTAAAGTCTGGTTTAAAAGTTTAAAGCCCAAAATCTCACTGTCTGAATCCCACTGTTTGCATTTTAGTCACAAAGGAGGACAAACTCTGACTGCCATTCTTAATATTTCTTGGTGTTATTGCTGATAACCCTTGATAGATTCTGTATAGTTATCAGAGACCATAAAATAAAATGTAGAATATGAAACTAAAATTAAAAGAAAATAAATGTTTTCTAAAGGACAAAAGCTATGAAAATAGTGAGAGGGTCTCTGGCATTATTGAGAAGCAGTGGTGTCCAACAAGTCACTGACAGGAGCATTCAGCAAGAGAGTAAGATGTTCTTCCGATAAGAAGTTATTAGCAGGAAGTGACTTCCATGAAAGAATATCAAGAACCAAGTGATATAGATTTGACACAGAAGCAGGAAGGACCCAATGGATGGAAGCAGAAAGGACCCATCGGAAAGGCACCATTGCACACAGACAGTCAAAGGAAGGGAGATGACTTTTGACATTTTTGGAGTGATGGTAAATACATATAAACACCCTTTTTTTTTTTTTAAGAAACACAAGTATGGGAAAGACTGTCAAGGTAAAATTGAGTGTAGCATAGTAGGACTCAATTTCTAAAGGGGCATGCCCGACAATGACCCCAGAAGCGAGGCAGAAGGCCGGTTCCAACACTGGAAGACAAGACCTGTGTAGAACAACTGACAAGGGATCTATCACACCAAAATAATGTCAGGTTGTTAAACCACTCCCCCAACCTCCAGCCTTTGGCAGTAGAGACAGGCTTCACTCCCAGGCCTGAGATTAGAGCTGAGATTATATTTGGGGATTAAGTAAACTGAACTGCAAGGGTTGGGAAAACACTGAGAAAGGAAATAGACCAAACTATTTCTCTGAGGCCTGTTCCCTTACAAACAAATTCTGGAGCAATCTGATCATACCTAGGCATATATACCAGTTTGACTTCAGATTGATGAATTACAACAACAAATTAATTCAATCAGAGATGCAGTAGGACTTTTTTTCTCTGAAACCATTTTTGGAAATCAAATTGAACTATCAAAATATATTGTATTTTGTATTTGGAGACTAAGGATGTTATGAAATATACTATTAAAGTCCTTGAAATTTTAAATTATTCTTTAAAGCAGAGTATTAAAACAATATAAAAAAATAAACATGGCCAGTGTCTTTTTATTTAAAAATATCATTTTAAAACAATTTTATCAATTTTTTTCATAAAATTAAACTTGATGATAGACCCCCATTTTTGTAGGGACATGACAATATTAATGGAATGTACAGTGATTCCTTTCTTAGAAGAAATCTGCTCCCCAAGGATGTGGCTCCTTACTTTATAGCAATCATAGAAGATAGCAACTAATACAGAAGAGACTTTTACTTTGCTGATTTCATTTGCTTTTATAAGATTCCACTAGTCTAAGAAGTTTTGAGGTAAATGCTGAGCAAAACTAATATTTTTCAATCTTTCCAATATTTATAACCAGAAGAAAACTGTTATTTGCTAGAGGCCAATCTAATTTCATGAAATTATTACTGGAATGTATTTAAATTTATATTCCTGATAAGAAACTATGCTTAAATTTCTAAATAGCATCTGTTTCAACTGAAGAAACAGGAAAAATGGGGGATCATGGAAAAGAGTATTAAGGAATAAGTCCTTTTTTCTTGATTTTTCAAAAAATTTTCATAAGTCTCATATAATTTTTTAAAATAGCATGATTTGCTTACTCTTTTACATATGAAGAGTCAAATGACTTGATCTTTTCATATGCTGAAATTTTAAATACATTTAAAATTATCAAAGTAATAATTTTGTGACCAATGGACCAATTCAAGAATATATATATTAATCATGTTTATTCCACCCCCTTCCATGTCTAAACTCTGGAGGTAAACAGTTATAAAAATTTCATATATATCCATGCACAGATAAATCTGTGCATTTATCTTGGATAGAGACTGGCAGGGTGGGCTGATATGATATTGTTTGGTTCAATAAAGACCAGTTTACACTATCTATTAATATACACTCATTTTTTCCCACTTAATACCTCACAGGATTAACAATGTATCATAGAATTTCTTCCTTCTAAACATGTTTTCTTATTTTAGAAGTATTTATTTCAAATAGTAGACAAAAAACAAAATTTATCTACTTTTCTGAAAATCTATTGGATTAGAAGAAAACATATACTAAAAAAAAGTAGCCCCTTCAACGCCTCCACAAGTAGTCACAAATAAAAAACTAAAAACTTAAGAAAAATAATCCAGAATCAAAGCACTATCAAGATGAATAACCTTTGCTATTAGTATTATTTTCGTTAATATTATTAAGATTAATTTGTACAGAGTGTTTTCAATAATCTTATCCCCCGTACTTAACATTTACACTTATAATCTCATTTAATAGTCCTTATAAAATTGCTAATATTTAAAAACTGTTGTAATGTCTATTTTAGGAACAAGTTGGTAATTCGCCCACGTTCCCTAAACTAGAATACAACAAAGGTCCATATCAAGTGCAAATTAATGCACCTCCTCTCCCCAAATATCCCAGCAAAAAAAGGCAAAAACTTACACATGAACTGTGAGAATAGGAAATAAAAGAGGAAAATCCATAAGGAATCTTCATTTTTTATCATTCTTTTATATTGTTCTGTTCATTTGTCAATAAAAATTACTTATAACATTTCCACAACTTTAGTATATTTAGAAACTCTCTCACTCGAACACATTTTCTAGATTATACAACTGTACTAGACACAGCAGCCTATTAAATTCATCTGTGAAACAATAAAAGATCTTTTCATTGACCTCTACTTAAGCAGTTGACTGGTAAAATTGACAGTACTGACCCACAATATGCTGAATGTGTAAGTGGTAATTGAGCCACTTTCAGGTAATGGCATCTTACTTCATTAAGATAAAAGCTATGTAAACTGATAAAATATGAATAGAATCATCCTCTGAAAATAGGCCATGGCCTCCAAATATATTGATATTGGCAGGCATATTCACATGAATTTAAGTTAAACAGAAAGAAATGATTATCTCTTATTTTACCGATTTCTTGTCTTAACAGACTTTCTGATTAACCGGTCATCTATCAGATATCAAGGCTTCTAAAAGAATATATTTGGGGCACCTGGGTGCCTCAGTCAGTTAACCATTACACTCTTGATTTCAGCTCAGATCATGATCTCACTGTTCATGAGTTCAAGCTCTGTGTCAAGCTCTGTGCTAATAGCACAGAGTCCACTTGAAATCTCTCTCTCCCCCCCGCCTGTTCCTTCCTGGTGCTCTCTATCAAAATAAATAAATTTAAATATATATATATATATATATATATATTTAGCCATCACAAGAGAGGACATAGTCAAACTAAGTGGCTTCCTCTGTGGTAATGCAAAGTGCCTGTTTTCTCATGTCTAACAATTAACTCAATTTCTTTAACAGAAGTAAACAAAATGGATGTAAGAACACGAAAAAGAGTGCCAATAGATCTAAAGATCACAGGTATTACTATCTGCCATCAACCACTATTTTTTAAATTTTTTCTTGCCTGCAGAAGACAAGGATCTCTTTTAATGGTCCCAGAGTACTTCTGGCTCTCTCACTATATCCTGAGTTGGGAACTGGAAGACAGAAGTTCCACATTTTCTTCCTTGGCTCACTGAGAACACTTGACCAAAACTGAAACAATTCCACATGTCTTCTAATTAATATTGTTTCAATAACACTCAAATGCTAGAAATATAGCATAAATTAGTCTATCCTCTTACACCTGCATCCCATTTCAATTCACTTCAGAGGAAATTCTGAGTAATGGTGATGTAAAAACATGCCAGAGTTTATCATCACCCAGAACCAGCAATGGTAGTGTTGTGATTATTTGACCAGCAAGCAGTCCAATTACAGAAAACCATCCTGAGGACCTGTTTCCTAGGAAATCCTCTACCTTTGTGGGGTTTCCAAATAAGCTGGTCCTGAGAAAGGTGTTCAAGTGCAATTAGCTTATTTGGAATATAAATCCAAGAAATGTAGATAGGATAAATTAGAAGGTAAAGATAGCTCCCCCCCCAAAAAAAAACCCACAAAAAACAAACAAACAAACAAAAACATGCATACAAAACAAGTTACCACTTAGAGAAACAGAAGCTTAATCCCACTGGTGTTGATTTGCTAACTGGCCCCCACAATACACAGGGCAAGGAGAGACCAAAGAGAGGCAGACCACTTCAGATTAGTAGGTGGACTTTGTAATAAGCAAGGGAACTGGTACTTCAGAGACATATCTTGGGCAGCCTCAAGACAAATAAATTTCCACACCAGATTACCAAAATCTTAAGTTAATATAGAGGCTTTAACTGGGTTAACTCATGTATACCATCCAAATGATCTTGGGGCCCCTGAGTGGCTCAGTCGCTTAAGCAGCCGACTTCGGCTCTGGTCATGATCTCATGGTTCGTGAGTCCAAGCCCCGCATTGGTCTCTGTGCTGACAGCTAGCTCAGAGCCTGGAGCCTGCTTCAGATTCTGTGTCTCCCTCTCTCTCTGACCCTCCCCTGCTCATGCTCTCTCTATCTCTCTCTCTCTCTCTCTCTCAGAAATAAATAAAACATTAAAAACAATCAAATGATTTCAACAACACATTGTTCTCTCAAGGCTGCATCCTTGAAATTGGCTCCCACAGGGGGAACAGTGAGAATGAAAGCACCTTCCAAGGATAGGGGGAGAAATTGAGGAGTCTCCCATCGCACAGCTTGAGAGTCAGCTATTGGTCATGTCCTCTTGATGACCTCCTCCAACAACTGGGGAATTCTGGGAGCCACTATACAGCATTCACTTCAGGGTTATCCCATTAGGAAGGAGAGAAAGCTGGGATATTTATATACCAATTGCCATTAGCTGAGGACCCCAGGAAGAAGAGGCATTAATCTCCTGACACTGCCAGCTGGCCAGGAGGTCTAAGAAGGCTCCAATAGCCAAACTCTTTAGGAAAAAAAGAAAAAGAAAAAGCAGGTGCTAGCAGTTGGAAATCAGGCTTCTGTGCACTGATATGGAAAGAGCATCAGTAAAATCTGCTCTAGTGTCCTATATCTTCCAGGTTATCTTCCAGCAGATGTTAACAAGGCAGTTTTTCCCTTCAGCTACTTCAATTTATAGATTTTCCTACTCAAACTTACATATTATAAACCCTCTAATCTTCATCTTAAATATTAGTGACTTAATATCATGAACCATAAATTCATCAGCAGCAAAATGAGAGTCTTGCTTACTGACTTTACATATGTTTTGTAGGAGATATGTTTTTATTTTTAATTATGCTCTTCTATGAAGCGTTTCATGTAATCTAGTATGAATTTTGATTACATGACATCTCACGGGACAGACAAAAAGAAATATATACAGAGGGACATAGATTACAATTAGAGCACTTCATTAGCAAGTTAGATGTCAAGGAATATGAAATGCAGGAACTTCATTACCAAGAATAAAAAATGAGAACACTGGTACTCTACATGAGTTGAACATTGTTTTTGAACTCTAGCTCACATTTAAAACAAATACACTATGAATTAAGAAGTGATAGTTAAGTTGAATGTTTCAACCACTAAAATAATTGAAAAAGCAATTAAATCTTCTTCCAAAGTGCTAAAACCAGGTAGTTTTATCTATGTGATCTAAGAACAAACTGATTCAAGCTTATACACAATGTTCTAGAATATTTAACAAGAGAAAAAACACTCCAACATATGTTATGATGCTGCTTTCCTAACCCTGTAAAAAGCAGAGGTAGGTAAAGAAAAGGAAAGAATAGCCCACTGTGTCTGCAAAACAGGTGTGACCACAGATGAAAAACAATCTAAACAAGATATTAGAAAACAACATATATCATAAAATTATCCCAATGGATGCCAGATAATATTTAGCTAAAATATGAGATTTAGGCATCATTCTTAGCAAACTAGCATGGAAGGGAAGACTCTAATCTGAAAAAAGGAATTGATATAAAATCTACAGCAGTCGTCATATTTAATGTAAAAGAGTTTATATTCCCTTTAAGAACAGAAGTGAGACAAAGATACTTTCACTGATACTTGTAAACATTGTGCTAAAAGTCCTAGTTAGGGAATAAGGATGAAAGAAAATGAAAGGCATAAGGACTAGAAATAGAGAAAAAAATCAATATTTGCGGAGAGAAATATTGCCGACATAGAAAGTTGAAAAGGATGTGGATAAGGATTAGGACTCATAAGATAATTCACCAAGTTTTAATTTTCAAAAAATATTTTAAATTACTTCCATTTTGATGCACCAGCAATGCATATGTAATGCATGTAATTAAAATTCAAGAAACCATCTAAAATTACAAGAAAACTTTAAGTACCTAGCAATAAATATAACTAAAGAAATGCATAAAATTTGTGGAAAAAAATAAAACTATATTGAAGATATTTTAAAAACACTTAAATATATGGAAAATATACCATGTTCATAAAAATGTTAACATTGTTTAGATACCAGTACTCTTTATATTATTCTATAAATGCAATAAAATTCTGATTGAAATGCTAGCAGTGGGATATTTGTTTTAAGCTTGTTTGATTTTTTTGTTTGGTTCATTTTAGTTTTCATAGAAAGAATAAGATCCTAGAAGAGCCCAAACATGTCCAAAGAATAAAAATTAAATTTTAAAAAAGTCACATTTTCTGATGAGGTAAAATGTTTTATTTTAAAACTACCTTAATAAGACAATGAGATGTAGGAACAGTGGAAATAGATAAATAAACAACAAAACTACATATGGAAAATCAATACCTTAATGAAAATTAATTCCAAAATATTTGAATAGCAAAATATAATAAGAAATGTTTACAAATCTTTAGAAGATAAAAATAGGAGAATATCTATATGTCCTTCAGATAAGAAAGGGGTTTTTTCAGCTTGACTGAAATATAATTGACAAATAAAATTATAATATAAAGTGCGTACACACACACACACACACACACACACACACACACACATTGTGAAAGGATTCCACAACTGAGTTAATAAAAACATCTATTACCTCACATATTTCCTTTTTTTATGAGACTACTTAAGTTATATTCTCTTAACAAATTTCAGTTATACATTAATCACCATGTGACACTTTAGCACCTCAGAACTTAATCATACATAACTAAAAGCTTTTACACTTTACCAACCTCTTCCCATTTCCTCCAAACCCCAGCTTCTGGCAATCACCATTCTACTCTGCTTCTATGAGACTGACTTTGGGGGAAGGGTGGGATCCCCATATAAATGCTATCATGCAGTATTTGTTTTTCAGCTGTCTGGTTTTTTTCCCTTAGCATAAATAAGCCCTTCCAGGTTTATCCATGTGGGAAATGACAGGATTTTCTTCTTTTTTAAAGCTGATTAATATGCCATTGTCATAGTTTCTTTATCAACCAGCCACCGATAGACACAAAGGTTATTTCCATCTTGGGCTATTGTGAATAATTCTACAATAAACATGAAAAGCACATACATCTCTTCAAGATAATGATTATATTTTCATTAGATATAGATCCAGAAATGGCATTGTTGGATCATATAGTAGTCCTATTTTTAATTTCATGGGTATACTCCATATTATTTTTCATAATGGCTGTAACAATTTATATTCTTTCCAACTGTATATAAAAATTTCTTTTTTCCACATACATCGACATTTGTTTTCTCTTGTTTTTAAATAATAGATATCCTAACACATGTGATGGGATATCTCTTTATGGTTTTGATTTGTATTTCCCTTGTAATTACTAATATTAACACCTTTTCATGTACCTGTTGGCCATTTACCTTCTTTGAAAAATGTCTATGCAGGTTCTTTGGGCATTTTTTCATCAGACTGCTTGTTTGTTTGCTGTGAGTTGTAGCAGTTTCTTATATATTTTGGATATTACCCCTTTATCAGATATGTGGTTTGCAAATATTTACTCTCAATCCATTGGTTGCTTTTCATTTTGCTGATGGCTTCCTTTGCGGTATAGCTTTTTTGTTTGATTTAATCCCACTTGTTGCCTTTGCTCTTGGTGTCAACTCCAAAAAAAAATCATTGCCAAGACATTCAATGTCCAGGAACTTAGATGTCCTAGAAACTTTCTTCTAGGAGTTTTATAATTTCAGGTCTTATGTTCAATATAATATTGAATTCATTTATACATTAACTTGTTCTGCTTAATTTTTATGTACATTGTGAGATAGAGATCCAGTTTAATTCCTTTGCAGGTAGCTGTCCAATTTTCCTGACACTATTTTTGAAGAGAATATCCTGTCTCTATTTTATATTTGTGGTTTTTGTCAAAAATTAATTGGCTACATGTGCACAGATTTACTTCCGGGTTCACTCCTGTGTTCCACTTATCTGTATGTCTGTTTGTATCCTAAACTGTACTGTTTTGATTACTATATTTCTGTAATAAAATTTGAAAATAGTAGATTGATGTCTCCAACTTTGTTCCTTCTCAAGATTTCTTTGGCTTTTTGAGATTTCTTGTGGTTCAATACAAATATTAGTAGTGTTTGCTCTATTTCTGTGAAAATGCTATTGGAATTTTGACAGGGACTACACTGAATTTGTAGAGATTTTTCTGGGACAAGAATTAGTATTCTTCTAATTCTTCTAATTCATGTCAGTGGCATATCTTTCTACTTAGTGGGACTTCTTCAATTTATTTCATCAATATTCATAGATTTCAAGTGTACAGTTTTTCACTTCCTTGGTAAAATTTATTCCTAAATATCCCATTCTTTTGAAGCTATAGAGAATGGAATTATTTTTATAATTTTTTCTTGATAATTTGTTCTTAGTATATACAAACACAACTGATTTTTGTAAGTTGATTTTCTTTTCTTTTCTTTTTTAAATTTCAGTATTGGTGCATTTTTTTTTCTTACAAATAGTTTATTGTCAAATGGTTTCCATATAATACCCAGTGCTCATCCCCACAAATGCCCTCCTCCATGCCCAGCTCCCCCCTCCCCCCACATTCATCAGTCCTCAGTTTGTTTCTCAGCATTCAAGAGTCTCTCATGGTTTGCCTCTCTCCCTTTCTCCCACCATTTCCGCCCTTCTTCTCCCCCTTGTTCCTCAGTTAAGTTCCTCCTAATCCTCCTATACATGCAAATATATGATATTTGTCCTTCTCTGCCTGACTTATTTCGCAAAGCATAACACCCTCAAGGTCCATCCATGTTGCTACACGTGGCCAGATTTCATTGTTTCTCATTGCCATGTAGTATTCCATGGTATAGATAAACCACATCTTCTTGATCCATTCATCTGTTGATGGACACTTAGGCTCTTTCCATGTTTTAGCTATTGTGGAGAGTGCTGCTGTGAACATTGGGGTCCATGTGCTCCTATGCATCAGCATTTCTGCATCCTTTGGGTAAATTCCTAGCAATGCTATTGCTGGGTCCTTGGGGAGTTCTATTGTTAGTTTCCTGAGGAACCTCCACACTGCCTTCCAGAGGGGCTGCACCAGTTTACATTCCCACCAACAGTGTAGGAGGGTACCCATTTCTCCACATCCTCGCCAGCATCTAGAGTTCTCTGATTTGCTCATTTTAGCCACTCTGACCTTGACCTCCACCGCAGCAACTTCTTGACACATCCCCAAAAGCAAGGGAATCAAGAGCAAAAATAAACAATTGGGATCTCATCAAGATTAAAAGCTTCTGTACAGCAAAGGAAACAACCCACCAAACTAATAGGCAACCAATGGAATGGGAAAAGATAGTTGCAATTGACATATCAGATAAAGGGTTAATATCCAAAATCTATAAGGAACTCACCAAACTGCACACCCGAAAAACAAACAACCCAGTGGAGAAATGGGCAGAAGATATGAACAGACACTTCTCCACAGAGGATATCCAGATGGCCAACAAACACATGAAACGATGCTCAGCATCCCTCCTCATCAGGGAAATACAAATCAAAACCACACTGTAAGTTGATTTTCAATCCTGCAACTCTACTGAATTTATTTACCAATTCTCACAGGGTTTTAGTTGAATTTTTAGGATTTTCCGTACATGTAAGTTTATGTCATCTGCAAATTTATGTCTTTCTTTCTAATTTGGATGCATTTTGTTTCTTTTTTTTTTCTTAATTGATCTATGATTTCCAGTACTATGTTGAATAAAAACAGTAAGGGTGATCATCCTTGTTTTGTTTTTGAACTTAAAGGAAAACCTATAGCTTTTCACTGTTAAATATGATGATAGTTGTGGGCCTGTTGTATGTGGCCTTTATTATGTTGAAGTACATTCCTTCTGTATCCAATATGTTGAGAGTTTTATCATGGAAAAATGTCCAGTTTTGTCTAAAGGCTATTACTATATCTATTAAGATGATCATATGATTTTTAGTCTCCATTCAATTAATGTGGTATTTCACATTTGCCAATTTGCACATGTTTAACCATCCTTGCCTTTCAGGAGTAAATCCTACTTGGTCATGGTGTATGATCAGTTTAATGTACTGTTGAATTTTACTTGCTAGTATTTACTTGTTAGTACTTTTGGATTTATGTACATCAGGGATATTGCCTTGTCATTTCCTTTTTGTATAGTGTTCTTGTCTGATATTGGTCTTGGGATAGTGCTTGCCTCTAAAATGAGCTTGGATATATTCCCTCTTCTTCAATATTTTGGGAGAGTTTTGGAAGAGCTGGTATTAATTCTTGGAACAGAGGATACAGTTCATAAGTGGAGGCATCTGGTTCTGGACTTTTCTTTGTTAGGAGACTTCTGATTATCGACTCTATTTACTCATTATTGATCTGTCCAGATTCTCTATTTCTTTATAGTTTGGTCTTGTTACATTGTATGTTGCTAGAAATTTATCTGTTTCTTCTAGTTTATCTAATTTGTTGGTGTATAATTGTGCATAATAAGTTGTTTATGATCCTTAGCATTTCTCTGTTATCAATTGCCAATATCCTACTCATTTCTGATTTTACTTGAGTGTGCTTTTTTTATTAAAAGAAGGATTTTTAATTTTTTTAATGTTTATTTTTTTTGAGAGAGAGAGGCAGAGCATGAGAGGGGAAGGGGCAGAGAGAGAGGGAGACACACAATCCAAAGCAGGCTCCAGGATCTGAGCTGTTAGCACAGAGCCTGACACGGGGCTTGAACTCACAAACCATGATATCCTGAGCCGAAGTCGGACAGTTAACCGACTGAGCCACCTAGGCGCCCTGAGTCTTCTTTTTTCTTAGTTAATCTAGCTCAAGATTTGTCTGTTTTATCTTTTCGAAAAAAGTTTTTAGTTTCTTTGGTGTTTTTATTGTCTTTCTAGTCTCTCTTCCATTTCTTTCTGTTCAGATACTTGTTATCTCCTTTCTTCTACTAACTTCGATCTTAATTTTCTCTTTTTATGTTTTTTCATGTGTAAAATTAGGTTGATTATTTTAAAACTTTCTTTTTCTTAGGGTAGCTATTTATCACTATAAACTTCTCTCTTAGAATTATTTTTTCTGTGTCTCATAAGGTTTTTCTTTTTAATATTAATGTATGTATGTATGTATGTATGTATGTATGTATGTATGTATTTAGAGAAAGCACAAGCAGAGAAAAGGGACAGAAGGTGAGAGAGAAAATCGATAGTACGCTCCATGCTTAGTGCACAGCCCTACACAGGGCTCAGTCTCACAACCCTGGGATCATGGCCTGAGTTGAAATCAAGAGTCAGATGCTCAACCAACTGAGTCACCCAGGCACCTCATAAGTTTTGCTATTGCATTTCCATTTTCATATTTTTTGGGATATTTTATGTTTCCTTTTTCATTTCTTCTTTAACCCATTAGTTGTTTATGAGTATGATAATTAGCTTCCACATATTTTGGATTTTCCAGTTTTCCTCTTGTAATTGATTTTCGGTTTCATACCACTCTTGTTAGAAAACATGCTTCATATGATTTCCATCTTAAATTTCTTATCACTTGGTTTGCAGCTTAACATATTATATATTCTGGAGAATGTTCCTTGTGCACTTGAGAAGAATATGTATTCTACTGTTGTGGTTAGAATGTTCTATGTATGTCTGTGAGGTTCATCTTGTCTAACACATATTTGGGTCAAGTGTTTTCTTATTGATATTCTGTGAATGACTGATCCACTGTTTAAAATGATATACTGAAGTACCTTATATACAAATCACAGACTATGATAAAATATTTGCAACTCATTTAAAAAAATTGTTTAATGTTTGTTTCTTTTTAAGAGAGAAGTTTTCCTTCCTTTTCTTATTTTTGGAATCATTTGAGAAGAATAGGCATTAACTCTTCTTTAAATGGTAGAATTCACCTGTGAAGCCATCTGGATATGGATTTTTATTTTTGGGGAATTTTTTTGATTACTGGTTTAGTTTCTTTGCTGGTTATTGGTCTGTTCAAGTTTTCTATTTCTCTGTTTCACTTTTGTAGTTTATATGTTTCTAGGAATTTATCCAATCCTTCCAGGTTATTCAATTTGTTGGCATATAGTTTCCCATAATATTCTCTTATAATTGTATTTTATGCTCATGGGTTATAAGAACAAGTATTGTTAAAATGTCTATCCCACCCAAAGCAGTCTACACATTTAATGCAATCCTTATCAAAATACCAACAACATTTTTTTAAATTTTTAATGTTTTATTTATTTCTAGGAGAGAGAGAGAGACAGCGTGAGAAGGGAAGGGTCAGAGAGAGAGAGACCCAGACTCTGAAACAGGCTCCAGGCTCTGAGCTGGCAGTCAGCACAGAGCCTGACGCAGGACTCAAACCCACAAACCATGAGATCATGACCTAAGCGAAAGTCGGACGTTTAACCGACTAAGCCACTCAGGCACCCCACCAACAACATTTTTCACAGAGCTAGAGCAAACAATCCTAAATTTGTATGGAACCACAAAAGACCACAAATAACCGAAGGAATCATGAAAAATAAAGCAAACTTGTAGGCTTTACAATTCCAGACTTCAAGTTATATTGCAAAGCTGTAGTGATCAAAACATTATGGTACTGGCACAAAAATAGACACATAGATCAATAAGAACAGAAAACCCAGAAATGATCACACAACCATATGGTCAACTAATCTTGGAGAAAGCAGGAAAGAATATCCAATGGGAAAAAAATCTCTTCAACAAATGGTATGGGAAAACTAGACAGCAACATGCAAAAGAATAAAACTGGACCACTTTTTTTTTTTAATGTTTTATTTATTTCTAGGAGAGAGAGAGAGAGAGAGAGAGAGACAGCGTGAGCAGGGATAGTCAGAGAGAGAGGGAGTCACAGACTGAAACAGGCTCCAGGCTCTGAGCTGGCAGTCAGCACAGAGCCCGACGCGGGGCTTGAACCCACGAACCGTGAGATCATGACCTGAGAGAAGTCAGATGCTTAACCGACTGAGCCACCCAGGCGCCCCTCAAGTATTATTTTGAATTCAGTTTCTCCTTATTTATATCTGGAAGCTAGAGTTATCTGATTTTTGTCTAATAGAATAATATTGATCTCTAGCGATTAAATGAGGGAAGAAGGTATATTAAATGATCTAAAATGGGTAGTCTTAAGTGCAATTATCTCTAGTGCAGTGATATACTGAAAATAGATACATCCTTAAAGTTACCATAATAAAATTCTCCTTGGCACTGAAATCTTAAGATTTGGAGCATTGTAAAACTGTAGACAAGAATCATGTTGCTTTCCAAAGAAATGAAGTACAGCCAAGAATAGAAAGAATTTTGAGAGATCAAACAAGCATACAGCCTAATGTCATGAAAATCCTTACCTTCCATTTTCTTCAGAACTTTTAGATATAGACAGTACCTTATCTAATTTGATGTTCTAGAATTTTCTACTTTGTAGCCCAAAGGTTATCTTTTAAAATTTTATTAGACTGGTGCACCTGGGTGGCTCAGTTGGGTCTTGATTTTGGTCAGGTCATGAACTGTGAGATTGAGCCCCTTTTGAGCTCGGCGCTGACATCACAGAGTCTGCTTGGGATTCTCTTTCCCTCTCTCTGCCCCTCTCCTTATCATTCACATTCCTATGTTTTTGTTCTCTCTTTCTTTCTCAAAGTAAATAAACATTCCACTCATATGTGGAATTTAAGAAACAAAACATATGGACATAGGGAAAGGGAAGAAAAAATAAAAACAGAGAAGGGAGCAAACCATAAAAGACTCTTAAACACAGAGAACAAACTGAAGGTTGCTGGAAAGGTGTTGGGTGAGGGGATGGACGAAATGCGTGATGGGTACTGAGGAGGGCAATTGTTGGGATGAGCACTGGGTATTGTACGCAAGTCATGAATCACTAATATCTACCCCTGAATTGTTAATTGTATGGTAAATATTTATAAATATTTTATATTTATATAAAAATAAGTATTTTTATAGAAAATTTCAAACTTACACAATAGTAAAGGAAATAGCACTTTGATTCCACATACACTTATCACCATGTTTAATTATCAGTGTGACCAGTTCTTACTTTCTCCATTATCTCATACATTCACACACCATCCAATTATTTTGAAAGAAACCTCAAATAACATTGTTTCACCTATAACATTTTAGTATATATGTTTAAAACACAATAGCTACCTTTTTTAAAAAAATTTAAATATTTATTTTTGAGAGTGAGACAGAGTGTGAGCAGGAGAGGGGCAGAGACACAGGGAGACAGAATCTGAAGCAGGCTCCCGGCTCTGTTCTGTCAGCACAGAGCCCAATGCGGGGCTCAAACCCAAACAATGAGATCATGACCTGAGCTGAAATCAGATGCTTAACCAACTGAGCCACACAGACACTGCCACGATAGCTACCTTTTACAACATAACTAAAATATCTTCATCATACCCTACCCCAAAATTAAAAAAAATAATTCCTAATATCACCAAATAGGTAGGCGATATACACATTTAGTTTATTATCCTACATTCTTTTTATTTTTACAGTATATTTGATCAAATTGATCCAAACAAGAAGTATACATCTTGGTTGGGTAATTTGTCTCTTAAGTCTTCTTACACTTTGCAGTCATTACTCTATTTTTTCGTCTTACACTTTACTTTGTAGAAATTGAGGTTTTGTTTTGTTTTTCGGTGTTTTTGTTGTTGTTGTTTGTCTCACACATTACCCACAGTGTGGATGTGCTGTTTGCATTCCCATGGCACTATTCAACATGTTCATCTCTCTCCTATATTTATTATAAGTTCATAGTTAGATCAGGCATTTGCAGGACTATTTCATAGGAGGCACATTGTACTCACTTTAGGAGGTACCTAATATCACTGTTCCTTCCCTTGATTAGTGATCAGCATAGATCTCTATTTTATTAGGGATTGCAAAATATTAACATTTTAATTAAATTAATTCTTTTTTATGTATAAGATGGAATGTTTTTTAAAGATATACCTCTCCTCCTTCACTATTTTCCCTGAGGTGCTGATTTTATAAGAAAGGCAGAATAAATGCTTATTTCTTTTTTTAAAACAAGTTTTCAGGGGCGCCTGGGTGGCTTAGTCGGTTAGGTGTCCGACTTTCGCTTAGGTCATGATCTCAGGGTTCGTGGGTTCGAGCCCTGCATCGGGCTCTGTGCTGACTGCCGGCTCAGAGTCTGGAGCCTATTTCAGTCTGTGACTCCCTCTCTCTCTGACCCTCCCCTGCTCATGCTGTCTCTCTCTCTCCTAGAAATAAATAAAACATTAAAAAAATTTAAAAAAAAGTTTTCAAAATTAGTTAAGTCTTTATATTGTCCTCTAGTGGTGATAGTGGGGAGAAGAGGAATTTTATTTTTTAGTATCATATTGAATTCATGGGTTTAAACACATTTGACATGCTTTGGTTTCATTGCTGTTATTATTTCTATAAATGCTCAAATTGTTCCATCTCTTGCCAGCAGGACAGACTTTAAGTTGGTAGCCTGAGATTGGTTATAATGAGAGCATTTACACCACAGAAATCAGCAAACACAAATCAGGCTTTTCATCCCAAAAACCATCTATCAACACTTACCATCTTACTACCAGCACATCCTATATTGTCTCATTTATCATTCTCAAATAGCAATAGCAATATTATTATCAAATTTTAGTTTCGTGGGTAAAATACATTTAATGGTTACTTCTTGAGGTTTTATGACTTCATGTCAACATATAGATATATACTTTTAGTAATTTTGATGGTCACAAGAGCATTCTCTATTTAATCCAATCAGAAAACGCTAACAGACAAAGTATAACTTGAGTTCTTATGTGCTTGTGATAGTTTGTCTGTGGATCTTAGTTTGAAAATTAAATTGGCTGGATATAAAATCCTTAAGTGACATTTTTTTCCTTTGAACATCTTAAATAGGACTTACTGTTTTCTGGAGTTGCAGATCTTCACATGGTTTCTCCTGTTACTGGAAGTTGAGGGGGATACACTTTGCCACTGACGGAAATGAAAACTCATTCTCTACTTGACTCTCTCTGACACCAGCTAGTAGGTGTGGAGCTTGGGTGGCTAGTTCCAGCATGATGAGGTGAAAGTCTGGGTTTCACACTTGATATTCTCCGGTGGTAGTATGTAGGGATGGGGTCGTATATATTTTTCTGTGGTATTTGGCTGGATAGAGTTGTTATTTAAAATTTTTTGGTCTTGCTATGTCACCCTTTTCCTAATCTGTTTACTAAGGAGAACAGATGCTTGTTGGGGCTTTCTTGCATGTATCGGTCAGCATTCTAGGTTACTGGTTTCTTTAGCTCCATTTGCAACAAAAAGAAAACTCTGAGAACCCACCACCATGTTATTCCTTGTTTCCTAAGGTCCTGGATAGGCTTCCCTTTTCTCTCTATCTTATGTTCATTTTCTATAATGTCCAGGCTTTTTCACTGTACTTAACAGAAGGAACATGGAGAAGAACATCTCCATCTTCCTGATGGTTGAACCATATATTTCATTCTAACTTAATTATTTTTCAAAGGAGTTTATAAAATGTTACCTTTTCTGGGGAAATGAAATTGTGTCATACTTTCAAAATTTTGTGTATCTTTGTTGAATGTTTTCTTCCAATGAACCTGTTATCCCTATGCTGGCTTCTCTTTGCCTTCTTTATTCTTAATCTATTCAGTCTTTTGGTCCTTGCTCATATGTATTGGTAAAGATTATCTCTGACCTCACCTTTTTAAAAAAAAATTCTTTTTAATCTTTATTTATTTTTGAGAGAGACAGAGTGCAAGCAGAGAAGGAACAGAGAGAGAGAGAGACAGAGACAGAGACAGAATCCAAATCAGGCTCCCAGCTCTGAGCTGTCAGCACCAATACCGATGCTGGGCTTGAACACATGAACCAAGAGACCATGACCTGAGCTAAAGTTGGTGGCTTAACCAACTGAGCCACCCAGGTGCCCCAGACCTCACCTTCTTTTTAGTAAATCAACTTTCAGCACTGTCTGTTCATTTCACTGAATTTTTTTTAAATTTAACAATGTTTACTTAATCCTCAACTTTTTGTAAGGGGTGTAACTTTTGTCTCATGTCATTTGCATTAGTTTTCTTTCTGCTCTAACAAATTCTCACAAGCTTAATGACTTAAAAACCATAAATTTCTTACAGTTCTGTAGGTCACTTTAACTGGTCAGCAGGGCTGTGTTCCTGCTAGAGACATTAGCAGGGAATGTTTCCTTGCCTTTTTCCTTGTCCAGATGCCACCTGCATCCCTTTGTTTGTGGTATATTCCTCCATCTTCTAAGCTGGCTGCATAGCATCCCCATATTTCTCTACTTCCTGACTGATTCTACTTCCTCCCTCCTTCCCTTACAATGACCTTTGTGATGACACTGGATCTGCTCAAATAATCCAGTATAACTTCCCTTTCTCAAACCCCTTAGCTTTCAGTACATCTACAAAATCTCTTTGGGCACATAAGGTAACATATTCATGAAATCCAAGGATTGGGACAGGGACATCATTCAGAGGCCAAAGTCTTATCTCACATATCATGTAACTTTATCTCCTTATTTATGAGCTTGTATTTGACATATTTTATATTTGTATTCATTTTCATATCATTAAGTGATTGGGGGAAGTTTGAGTTATTTTCTTCTGTATAAAAATATTGGTCATTGCATATTGGGGTCTTTTTTTCTGATTTATACCATTGCTTTATTTTTTATAAAGCAGAGCTGTCTGGTCTATGCATTTTGTCTGCTCTCTTCTCACCTGAATTTTGGTTTTTTGTTCACAAACACAATTTGAGAGAGCTAAATGATTTCTGCTCTATCAACGATTCTATAACTTGAGGGAATTGTAAAAGAAAACAGCACTAAACCGAGCTTGCAGTTTAAAATTTGGTGGTCTTGCTATCCTGCTAAACGTACTTACCAGCACTCATCACATTAGCAGGAAAACATTCTCATAGAGAGAGTTGCTCCTGGTTCCTAATTTAGTGTCCATTTTTGGAAGCTTTATTTCCTTCAAAGAACCTTGACTCCAGGTTCATTTCTCCCTTTCATACTTTTCTCCCAGCAGCCATTGTCTTTACTACTCCTTCAGGAAAGAAAACAATAAAAGAGATCTACTCAGGTTTTCTCTCTCAGTGACAACTTGCAGGGTTTTATTGACTTTTCATTATGGCCACTATGGGAAAGGAGGAGCGGGGATCAATCTGCACAGCACCTTCCTCTGTTTCAGATTTTTCTTAATTTTTGTTTAATGCAAGAGCAACAGATTTTATAGCTTATTATATTAGAGTGTGTTCCCTAGTTTGTTACTCTTTTTTAAACTATCATCACTGTTTTTTAAGTTACTCTAACCATTTTGTTGTGTTTTTCAAAAGGGATATTCTGTGATGCTATTTCTCTCAATGTACTCCCAATTGCGAAAAAAATCTCCATGACTCTTAGCTTAAATGTGAATAGAAAGACCAACTCAGGATTTATTTACTGATGAATAAAAATTGTGAGCTAGTGAGAGGTCAGGAATAGATCCTTCACCCTCCATATAGCATTTCTTCCTGTTTTGGGGAATTATATTTTAGTTTTAATGATCTCACTAGAGCACATTGCAAATAGGGGTCAAATTATATTTTCAACAGCCTTCACAATTATAATGTGAATTACAATTTAGTATAAATCATTCCTTTTTAAAGGTTTTCTTTGAATTTAAGTTGGGTGGGAAAGATACTTGATATTTCTTTGGAGTAAGATGGATCATTCATAGAATTTCCAGCATTCATAATTAGAAGAGATTCTAAAGGGCATACAATCCAGTCATTTTCGAGAATATATAGAATATTTGCCAAATGGCCTCCTCAGTGTGGTTTAGATATGTCACCGCCTCCTGGGGCAACCCATGCTGGTTTTTGTCTGATTTTTATGCAAGTCTTATATATCCATCTGAACTTCTCAAAGTGAACCAAGCTTTGTAATTTCTCCTCTAAGGACTTTATAGATTCATTTTCTTTTAAGAGAGAGAGAGCAAGAAAGCAGGGGAGAGAGGTAGAGGGAAGGGGGAAGAGAAACAGAGAGAGGGAGAAAGAGAGAGAGAGAGAATCCCAAATAGGTTCTACACTCAGTGCAGAGTCTGACATGGGGATCTATCCCACAACCCTGGGATCATGACCTGAGCCAAAATCAAGATTTGGATGCTCAACTGACAGAGCCACCCAGGCACCCATAGAATTTTTCTTTATGATAATACTACTGATATTTGAGGGAAACACACTTGTCTTCCTCAAACTGGGTATTAATTCATACCAAAAGTTTTTGAGTACCATCCTCATTCTAATGTCTCTGAGTGGAACATCTGGTGGGAGTAAACCCTGTTAATGTGGAGCCTTAAATATAAACACAGTACTAAACCATGCCTTTACCTGAAAAGAATTTCGTAGCCGCACTCTTGATGGAAGTGTGAGATTTGCTCCTTAAGTTTCCCTTAATCATTGGAGGCTCAGGGTGTTTAGCACTTTAGTGGTCATCTCATATTGTTGACTCATATCATAGTCACTGCTTACTAAGAAATATTGCTGGTAAGAACCTTTTACCCTCTCCTCAAACTTTATGCAGTTGGCTGCATGTTCCAGTTTGCTTTCTCACATTCAATACTGCTGAATTTCATTTTTAGAAGATACAATACACCAGGAGATTTGAAGCCCTATGTTGTCATCCAGTGCATTTTTTATTCCCTCAAGCTTTATGTTACACTATATTTGAAGCATCTTTAATCATATATCAGTCAAGTCCTTTAAAACAAGAGAAGCTATAAAGAAGGAAGAAAAAGAGAAAAACCTAGAAAGAACAAAGACAGGTAGGGAAAAGGAGAAAAAAGGAAAAGAAAGGAAAATAGCTAGTATGTCAAGCCTAAGGGAACTATACACTTTATCCTTCTTTATGTAATCCAAATTCACGATCTTTAGCAAATTTGGAACAGAGAATGGTGCAACCTTAATTAGAATAATTATAATCCCACCTCCTCACATTCATTTTAGAGGAAGCTATAAAGTACAAGTAGGCAAATGCATTAGTATGCGATTGCCTCTGTATTTACTTTGCATATTTCCTCAAGTTACTAAAGGTGCTTATCACACATCTTATTAATTATCCTCACACATACATGTGCACTTGAAGGAAGAAACAATTTCTATGTAGGCATTTTTTCTTTATCATATTAGGCTAGATCCTGGTATTCTGTTTTATTAAAGATGACAATAAAGAGATAGATGGAAAGATGACAGGGCTTATCTTTACAAGTAATTAAAATACTATATAAAACTCTGCTGACCATAGGACAAAAGTAGGCAGAAGAAACAGTGAGAAAGATTTGGCTCAAATATGAAGAAGTAGGATTGCTGACATAAGCATGGTACTTCAATCTTTTGAAATTATTTCAGAAACATAATTGAAGTGAGAAGAAAACTTTAAGAACCCAAAACATTTTTTTAAGATAAAAACTTGGAATTAGTAGACAAATATGTCCTGGAGAGCTAATACACAGCATAGAGATCATTGTCAACAATACTGTGCTATAAACTTGAAAGTTGCTAAGAGACTAGATCTCATTGTTCCCACTACAAAAAAATGAAAGGATAATTATGTAATGTGATAGAGGTTTTAGTTAATGCTATGGTGGTAATCATATTGCAATTTATAAATATATCAAATCATCATGTTGTACACCTTAAATTTACACAATATTGTATGCCAATTATATTTCAATTTTTATTTTATTTTAATTTTTTAATGTTTATTTATTTTGAGAGAGAGACATATAGAGTGCTAGTAAGGGAGGGGCAGAGAGAGAGGGGGAGACAGAATCTGAAGCAGACTTCAGTCTCTAAGCTGTCAGCACAGAGCCCAAAACAGGGCTTGAACCCACAAGCTATGAGATCATGATGTGAGCTGAAGTCGGATGCTCAACCAACTGGACGAGCCACCCAGGCACCACTATATTTCAATTTTTTTAAAAAAAGTAATAAAGCAGGTGAAGACAAACTAGCAGCAGCTAAGCAACCTGCTTGAAATCAGAAAATGTACTAGAGAAAGCAGAGGGAAAGCAAAGGGCCTTGTGAAAGAGCTTGGGTACAGAAAACTCCAAATCATGATCATGTATTCACTGCAAAACTTCTCAGTCCATCCTACAACACAGCAGCAAAGCTGGAAGGGCACATGGTAAACACTAATTTGGGTGAGAGTTCAAGGAATCTCTGAAAGTGGTAAAGTTATCTGGGAGTCTGGGCTGTATGAAATCGATTAACCAACAAAATAAAGCACCTTTTCAGGTCAGTGTTTCAGTATTGAGGATATATTTCTTTGATGGAATGAACCCAACTTGAGCAGGTTGGATGAAAAGGATCAAAGGAAAGTGAAGATTCAGAGAAGGGCTGGAGAGGGCTGAGGGGGATGAGGAATTGTAGAGGAAGTTCTCAGAAAGTTGAGCCCATACTTTGATTTTTTTGGTGAAATAACAGAAGAAGGGAATCAAAGGTGGTGAAACAACAATAAATACCCTTCCTCATCCCTCATTCCTAAAAGTATAATATGGTAATTTTACTTGTAAGTGTGTAACAGAAAAGGTTGGAATCTCATACAAAGTCATTAAAATAAAAAAAGAAAATAGGGAGGGACACCTGGGTAGCTCAGTTGGTTAAGCATCCAACTTCAGCTCAGGTTATGATCTCAAAGCTTGTGGGTTTGAGACCAGCGTTGGGCTCTGGGCTGACAGCTAGGAGCCTGGAGTCTGCTTTGTATTCTATGTCTCCTCTCTCTGCCTCTTCTCCACCTGCCCTCTCTCCTTATTTCTCAAAATAAATAAACATAATTTAAAAAACTTTTTAAGGAAAATAGGGGAAAACATCCCTGTATATAATGAAAGCACACCATTAACACTTAACCACATAATAGATAAAAATTATAACAATGTTTCAAAATAAGCTAAAAAATTTTTTAAAGTTTAATAGAAAATTGTAATAATAACAAGTCAGGGGCACCTGGGTGGGTCAGTTGGTTAAGCGTCCAACTTTGGCTCAGGTCATGATCTCACAGTGGGTTCGAACCCCACATTGGGCTCTGTGCTGACAGTTCAGAGCCTGGGGCCGGCTTCTGATTCTGTGTTTCCCTCTCTCTTTGACCCTCTCTTGAGCATGCTGTCTGTCTCTCTCTCTGAAAAATAAATAAAACATTAAAAAAATTATAAAATAATTCATCAAAGTAAAAGAAAATATTTAAGTGATACAAATTTAAAATAATAACAAATCAGAAACAGAAAAAAGCTTTTAAATATAGACTAAATGGTGAAGAATAATATTTGAAAGTATAATGCTTTTAGAACTCAAAATATAAACTAAATATCCATGGGTCCATACTGACATAAATGAAAGATTTAATAAATAAATGAGGCAAATAAACAAATCTCCTAAGGAGGATTTAAAATGATTTATATAGATAATCTGCTCTCATGGAAGTTCAGAATAATTTCCCACTCTTTAAGTGTGAACTGTGATAGTGATTTCCTTCCCAAGACTACAATGAGGAAAGGGTGAAGAGGTGGGGGAAGAGTAATGAACATTACCTGAGAAAACAGGCAAGCACTATCTCTGCTAGGTGATCAAGGATGACATTTACAATGATGTCAATTTTAGTGTGTATACACTTGATTTATTATGAAGAAATGGCACTAAACCTTTTAGTTGTCCCTTCCTCTAAAATTTATAATCCTGTATAGTAAGAAGACAAATATAAAACAAACCCTAAAGGTATTCTATAAAATACCTGACCAGTATCCCTGACCAACTCCCTTGTAGTTGGGAGTTGTGAGACTCAATTATGGAAGAAAAAGAAACTGTACTGTTTTTGTAAGGTGGCTGGCACACTCTGGTGATTTAGTAGCAAATACATTTCCCAGCAGGCCTTTATTGATCATTCTAACTGGAAGGCTGCTGGGAGGTGGAGTCCATTTGGAACCTTATCTCACTCCTTAGTGTGGTAGGCTGGCTTAGGTCCTTATTCTCCAACTCTCCATGCAAATAAAACTGCTTTTCCTTGTCAAAAACAAAAACAAAAACAAAAACAAAAAAACAAAAACAAGGTCACCCCAAAAAAGGAAAATTATAGAAACCCAATGATTAAATGTAATCCCAAGAAGGGTCCTGAAACAGGAAAAGGGCATTAGAACAACACATTGGACTTTAGTTAATAATAAAATTAATATATCAGTATTGGTCTATTAACTGTAACAAATGCACCAAACTAATGCAAGATGCTAATAGGGGCAACTAGGTTTGGATATATGGAAACTCTGTGCACTATCTTCTCATTTTTTCTGTAAGTCTAAAGCTGTCCTAGAATAATATATTTATGTAAAAATATAAAAAGCATTTCAGCATGAAGATTAAACCAAACAGAATGCAAGAACAAATGCAATGATTAGACCACAAAAGAAATCGGAGATGTAGAGAAGATGTTAAAGCCAAAAAGCAATGAAGACAATGATAAAATGCCACTACACACCTACTAAAATAGCCAAACTCCAGAACAATGACAGCATCAAGTGTCAGAGACAATGTGGAACCACAAGAACTTTCATTCATTGGCCGTAGGATTGTAAAACTGAAAGTTTGGATATTTTTTACAGAATTAAATCTAGTCTTACCATATGATTCAGCAATAGTCCTCCCTAGTCTGTAACCAAAGGAGATGAATACTTATATCCATATGAAAACCTATACATGGATGTTTATGGCAGCTTTACTCATAATTGCCAAATATGGAGGAACCAAGATGTCCTCTGGTAGATGAATATACAAATATGATGTGGTACATTCAAACAATGGACTCTTATTCAATGCCAAAAATAAATGAGTTATCAAGGCATAAAAAGCCACAGAAAAACCTTAAATGCATATTAGTAAATAAGAGAAGCTGATCGGAATACGCTACATATGTATGCAACCATATGGCATTTTGGACAAGGCAGAACTACAGAGACAATGCAGAGATCATTAGTTGCTGGAGGTTCAGGGGAGGGATGAATAGGCAGAGCACTGAGGATTTTTAGGGCAGTAAAACTACTCTGTGTGATGCTAGACCATGGATTCAACCATTTTTTTTTAATATTTTTATTTTATTTCTAGGAGAGAGAGAGAGCGTGAGCAGGGGAGGGTCAGAGAGAGGGAGTCACAGACTCTGAAATAGGCTCCAGGCTCTGAGCTGGCAGTCAGCACAGAGCCCGACGCGGGCTCGAACCCACGAACCACGAGATCATGACCTAAGCGAAAGTCGGACGCTTAACTGACTAAGCCACCCAGGTGCCCCGGATTCGACTCATTATAATGTGTCCAAACACATGGAATGCACAACATCAGAGTGAACCCTACTGTGGACTTTGGGTGATAATGATGGAGGTTCATCAGTTGTCACAAGTGTACTACTCTGCTTGTACTGGGAGATGTCAATCATGGGGGAGGCTATATATGTGTGGGGGAAATCTCCATATCTTCCTCTCAATTTTGCTATAAACCTAAAACTGCTCTAAAAAATAAGTCTTAAAAAAAAAGAAATGAAGAAATAGATCCAAAGGATATTAAACAAAGTGGTAGCTATACTATAGAAGGTAAATATAGAAGAGTGGTACTAAGTACTCATGGGGGGGGGGGAATTAACAATGGAACAAAAAAATAATAAATCCATAGTATTCCATACTCCCCAAAGCACTCCTGAAAACTATGTATCAAAATGTCAAATTATGTGCCTGGGGAAAATCTGTCAGAATGAGTGGCCCAGAGATTTGTTCTAGTAAAATGATGTTCTAGATGAAAAAAAAGTTCTTTGTAGACACCTGGCCCCTAAGTCAGGTGAGGACACATGGGAAATAGTGACTAGGCACACCTGGAACTCTAAGCAACTGGGGTATTAATGGAGGCCTAATAGAGTTCCAAAGTCTTTCACCCTCCTCTGGTGTAATGGAGGCCAAGTGAGAAATCCAGATTTCTACATACCTCCAGCAGTAAAAGCCCACCCTTCCCCCATAAGAACAAATTCAGAGGAAGCCAGCTAAAATGCAAGGTTTGAAATAAGACCCAGCCTTTCATAATATGCCAAATGCTCATGCTTTGATAAAAAGTTAGTTATCATACCAAGAACTGGAAAAATCTTAAACTGAATGGATAAGGAATCTATTGATGCCGCCACCACCACCATGGCAGAGATGTTAAAATTATCTGACAAACATTTTAAAGTGGCTAACATAAAATGCTTCAGAAAGCAGTCATGGACACACTTGAAACAATGAAAAACCAGACAGTCTCTGCAAAGAAATAAAAAGTTTCTGGAAGGAAATACAAGGCATTAAGAATCAAATGAAAATTGTAGGCCTTTGTATACAAAGCTGGGGGGTAGGGGTGGAAACCTCAATCGGTAGACTAACGTTCAGAATGGAAGAGACAAAGAACAAATCAATTAACTAGAACAAAGAACAATAAAAAATACCCAATTTGAACAATCGGGTAAAATAGACTGATTAACAAGAAAATAACAGAGCCTTGGGCACCTATGGGACAATAATAGAAGATTGAAAATTCATGTTATCAGAGGCTCAAAGGGAGGAGACAGAGAATGGAGCTCAAAAAGCAGTCAAAGAAATAATTGCAGAAAACTTTCCAAATTTGCAAAAAAAAACCATACACCTACTTATTCAAAAACTTGAACAAGCCCGAGCACTGGGGTAAAATTGTACAGAACATGATATACTTACCCAGACACACACATGCATGCAGGCATGCACAGAAGTGAGTACAAAGTAAATTGGGTAATCTGCATAATATTGGTGGATTGTATTAGTATGTATATCCTGGCTATTGTTTATTTTAATATATATTTATTTTTGAGAGAGAGAGAGAGCACGTGCATGCAAGTGGGGGAGAGGCAGAGAGAGAGAGAGGGAGAGGGAATGCTAAGCACGCCCCAGCTGTCAGAGTTCTTCACAGGGCTTGATCTCACCTGAGACGAAACCAAGAGTCGTACATCTTTCCCACTCGGCCACCTAAGCGTCCCCCTGGCTATTATAATATACTGTAGTTCTGTAAAATGTAATCGCTGAGGAGAACTAGGAAAAGTATATAAGATATTTCTCTGTATTATCTTTAAAATTGTACGTGAGTCTACAAATATCTTAGTAGGTACTTTAATTACAAGTGTCTTTTTGCAATCCATTCTCAGTTGCACTGTCATCTCCTCTCTCATTATCTTGTAACCTAAAGAACCTATAAGGAAGCTGGGAGGAGGGGTACTTAATGTTTCTTATTTTCTTGAGATGACATTATAATAGAAATGGAGAGTAGGTTTTGTTGCCAGAAGTTAAAGAAAGGGTGGGGTAGGGAGGAGGTGGCTGTGGTTATAGAAGGGCAGGGTGAGGAATTCTTGTGGCAATGGAAATTTTCTGTATCTTGGCTCTATCAATGCCAATACCCTGGTTGTGAAATCATTCTATAGTCCTGTAAAATGTTACCTTTGGGGGAAATTAGGTGAAACATACATGGGCTCACTCTGTATTATCTCTTAAAACTGCACGTGAATCCACAATTATCTCAAAATTGAAAATTGCGGGGCACCTGGGTGGGTCAGTCAGATAAGTGTCTGACTTCAGCTCAGGTCATGATCTCTCAGTTTATGAGTTCAAGCCCTGTGTTGGGTTCTGTGCTGACAGCTCAGAGCCTGGAGCCCGTATGGATTCTGTATCTCCCGCTCTCTCTACCCCTTCCCCACTCTCACTGTGTGTGTCTCTCTCTCCCTCAAAAATAAAAAAACATTAAAAAAATTTAAAAATAGAAAGTTGAATTAAAAATGGAATTCGGCCAACTAAAATAAATGTTTAGGAATTATATAAATGACCAGTGATGGGTACTGAATCCATGAAAGGTAGAACAAATCTGACTAAATACCTATGGAAAGCTGTGATTTCAGATTATAAACTGACACAATGTTAAAATAGGAAAAACAAGAGTTTGGAAGTAATAAGTAGGCAATAAGAGGGGGCTGAAAAAGCTAAGGTCACCATCTTTCACAGGAAAGGGATAATTTATAAATTGCCACTGATTAAATTAAATCATGCAATTTAACAGTATGTCATCAGCAGATGGTAGCTACACTTGTGGTGACCCTAGCATAACATATAGAGTTGTCAAATCACTATGTTGTACACCTGACCCTAATGTAACCTTGTGTCAGCTTTACTTCCATTTAAAACAAAGTATGCCATTATTATCTTAAAAGTTTTATTTTAACATTATAGACACCCGTTAGGAAGAATGTTTCTTCCAGAGAAGTTATTTGAATTTCAAAATTTCACTGTAGATCTTTGTTGCATTACATTTAAATAAATTAAATATAACACTGACTAATAACACAGTGCAATGCCATATAATGTCCCTGGACCTGTGAGGGAAAGATCAGGAGGTAAAATATTGCAAACGAAGAGTTAGTACACTCTCTGGAACTGTAGAGTCAGATTGGAATCTTTGATTTTGCATTTATCAGCCGAGAGTCCTAGGGCAAGCACTGACTGTATCTGAAATTCAGATGCATTTTCTCTACATTGGGCTAACACTGCTCATCCTATTGGACTATCTTAGGCTTGCAACACAGTGCTTGGCACGGACTCTGCTCTCTGCCTTGACCTTAAAATGTGTATTAATTTTTCAGTAACTATCAATTACTTCCTTCCCTCCCTTACTATATGTCATTATATTCAACATATTTTTATTTATTTTTGAGAGAGAGAACACGTGCGAGAGTGAGGAGGGGCAGAGAGTGGGGGACAGAGGATCCAAAGCGGTCTCCATGCTGACAGCAGAGAGCCTGATGCAGGGCTCAAACTTACTAATCGTGAGATTAGGACCCGAGCCAAAGTCAGATGCTTAACCAAGCCACCCAGGAGCCTCTATATTCAAAATATGATGATAAAAGTCACAGGGAATTGCACAGTATATTTAGAATAACTTCTGTTTATTTATTTATTTTTTAATTTTGTGTTTATTTATTTTTGAGACAGAAACAGAGCACGAGTGGGGGAGGGGCAGAGAGAGAGGGAGACACAGAATCTGAAGCAGGCTCCAGGCTCTGAGCTGTCAGCACAGAGCCCAATGCAGGGCTCGAACCCTTAAACCATGAATTCATGACCTGAGCTGAAGTCAGACACCCAACTGACTGAGCCTCCCAGGCGCCCCAGAATAACTTCTATTTAAAATGACTAAGTGTTAATTAGAGAATCCTATTCCATCACGATCTTCTAATATCTAGAGATCTCTCAGAGACCCTGAAGCACACAAGCCTAACTGATCATAGATTACCGTGTTTCCTTATTAGGAATTTTGTGGAACTGCTCGAGTTTGCCAAGGACATTTTTTCTTTTTGAAAAACATGTTGAAAATCCCTGAGATGGATACAGAAAATACAAGTTCATAAGCAAAAGCGATAGTGCTGACACAATGTAACAATTTGCTTTGTATTAGGGGACATTAGGTTGTTGGCAAGGATTAGCCAAACAATTTGTATGTTTTACTTGCAGTCAGGTAGCATGTGGCTTACAATGGAAGACTGAACATTTGTCTTCCTTTCCCTGCCCCCACTGTCCTCCCCATATGTACTCACAGAAGTAAGAAAAACTACTAAATCAAATTAATACAATGACAGATCATTAGGCAAAATATGGTACACTTTCTCTCATCATCCAGGGGTTAAAGAAATAAATCTGTTTCCAGTGCAACTGATAATACAGGCAAAACAGCAATCCTACGGGTTTCCTGACGAGCTCCACACCTTCAGTAACTTTGGTTCATTGTTCTGCTCGGCCATCAATGGAGAGCATATTAGTCAACTTGCTTTGCAGCCAGGAACTCATTTTCTCAGCAGGGGACCCTCCTGAAACTACCCTCTGAGGCTATTTTGAAAATCATCTGATTCAGAAAATTACTGAAGGATGAACAGGTAGTCCCAGTGATACCAAGTACAACATACGAACCACCTGCCTTCTTAGGGAAAGTGACCTTGACAGAGACCTTGATATCTCTCTTAGCAACAAGATCTATAACCTAGCAGCTAATCTGTACAACAGTTGATTAGCTGGCACCACAGGTGGCACATGATCTACTAATCACATTCAGGTGTGTGTTTTCATGACCCAGACTCCTGAAATTGAAAGCAGAATTTGATTGACCCATTACTTAAGATAGGGTTTTTAAAAAATCAGGGATCATTTAGGCAATTTAAACACTCCCAATTTCTTTGACCTAATTGGTGTTTACAGAACATGACACTGACAACTATGATAAACACATTCTTTGTAAGGGCACATAGGATTCTAACATGGACCATAATGAGGGGCCATAAAATCATTCTCAACAACCTTCAAAATTGTTAACTCCAACAGTGCATATTTTTTGAACACAGTGGAATTAAATGAGAAATCCATAAAATCTGCCATGTAGAAAGTCACAGATATTTGCAAATTAAACAACTTTCTTTCACATACACTGAGGTCAAAGAACAAATCACAAGAAAATCTATGGAGTAGTTTAAAATGAATGATAATGAAAATACAACATGTCACCATTTGTGGGATACTGCTTACACACCAGATAGAGAGAAATGTATAGCATTAAATGCTTAGGTAAGTGAAAGTCTTAATATCAATAATCAACATTTCCACCTCAAGATGATAATAAAAGAAGAGCAAAATAAAATCAAAGTAAGTATGAGGAAGAATATTTAAAAAAAAACATAAGAAATCAAGCAGCAAAGAGAAAAGCAATAGAAAACAGTGACTCTTTAAAAGACTGAAAACTGATAAATGCTTAACAAGCCTAAGGAATACACAAATTAACACTATCAGGTATAAAAGAGATATTGCAGATCCTGTGATATTTAAAATAAATAATGAGGTAAAATTTAAATGATTTAAGGCCAATAAATCTAACAAATTAGATAAAATAGACAAATTCCTTGGAAATCACAATTTATCAAAATGGATACCAGGATAAATAGAAAATCTTTAAAGAAATTAAATTCATAATCAACATATTTCTCTCACACAGAAAATCTCAGTACAAAATTGTTTCATGAAGAAATAAATGCAACTGTATATAAATTCTTTCAGAAAATATAAAAGGATGGATCACAAGACTCATTTTATGGGATCAACAGGGCACTGAAAACAAACCATCAAGAGAAATCACGTAAAAATTTATGAGCAGATACCCCTCAGGACCATAAACAAAGATACTTTTTAATAATATTAGCAATAGAATCTCATAATTTATGAATCAAGTAAAGCTATCACTAAAGTTCAGCTATCTGAGGAGTAAAGTTCAGCTATTTGAAAATCAACCAAAGCAATCCACTCTCTTAGCATATTCAATGAGAAAATGAAGAAGAAAAAAATCATATGAAAAAATTCACGACAATACCATTCATGACAGTAATATCCACAACCAAGAATAAAAGAGAACAATGTGTTACAAGACATCTATATAAAGCCTATAGCTAAAATCATTCACTCCTTGAGGTAAAAAAAAAAAAAAAGAGCATTTTTTTCCCAAAGATTGCAAAGAAAGCAATGATTTTTCTCTCACCAGTTCTAGTCAATATCAGACTGCATGGAGGGCCTAGACTTTAAATAAAGCAAGAAAAAAATAATATGCCTAAAGTTTGGAAGGTAGAAGTGAAACTGTCTAAGCTCATAACTAACCTGTTTGTTCTTGTAAACAGATGCATAGAACAGTGAAACAAAACAAAAGCTCAAGAATTGAGCCAAATATGTACAAGTGAGTTTTTTACAAAGGTGCCAAGGTAGAAAGGAAAGTTTGTCACAAATGTTCCCGGCATTGCTAGATAAATATATGGGCAGGAATGATTCTTGACACCTACTTTTCAAAATAAAATAAATAAATATAATTCAAGCTAGATTGTATCACTAAATGTGAAATCTAAAGGCCCATGCAAGAGAATATGGGAGAACAGATTCACAAATCTGAAGAGGCAAAGAAGTTTTAGACAGAGGGAGATCATAAAAATCACTAAAAGAAAAAGAAAACAACAATTTGAACTACATTCAAATATTGAACTTCTGGGGTTCAAAAGATATAATTAAGAAAATGATTAGGCAACCACAGAATGTGACAAAATATTGACATGACATGACATATACATGACAAAGGATTCGTGTTCAGATTATATAAAAATCTGATAAAATAAATAAAAATCAAACAACCTAATAGAAAAAAATAGACAAAAGACTGTAACACTTTGCAAAAGACAATATACGCATGTCGAATAAGCACATGAAAAGGCTCAGCATTAGGCAACAGGAAAATGACAAATAATATCATAATGAAATATGACTCAACATCCACAAAAATGGCTACACTTAAAATGACTGAAAACACAAAATTCGAGGATGATGTGGAGCAACTGGAACTCCCACACACTGCCAGTTAGAGCATAAAACATCCAACTGTGTGCAAGAGCTGAAAGTACATTAGAAAATTAAACACAACTTACGTTAGGACAGACTCTCAAAGGAAGTCATCAAGAGAATATGACCGCCAGTTACCCGTGAGCTTTTTCTGCTAATTACCTGCTAAGAAGACATTGTTTCTAGAAGAGCTCCTACCCGTCTTTTGTTTGTCACTGCATCCTCATGCCCACTGCAATGTCTGACACATTGTAGGCAGATTTTTAAAACTGCTGTGAACTGATAAATGAATAAATGTGTCCTTTGACCTGTCGGGAAGGAAGGAAGTTACACTCTGCTCTCCATGATGGGGGCTACAGTAAGTAATACCTCCAGATGAAACAAGTTAAAGGTCTTCTCTTACCCACAGGCTAAGGGTATATTCATTCCTTTAATTCCTCAAACTTGTAGTGTGTAGCTATTAAATAAGCTTGAGTTTCAAAATCATCCTCTGCCTTAGGGGAAGAACCAGAATCCCAGTAATATTCTTACAAAGTACAGGAATCCTAGTCGTAACAAAAAGCACAAATCTAAAAAATCCAGAGTCAAACTGTGTTGCTTCTAATCCCAGCTTCTGCATGTTAGATGATCTTGTGCAAGGCACAAAACACATATCTCTGTCATTCTCATTTGTAAAATGGAAACATCATTTTAGCATCTACCTCACAGGATTATTGTAAGATTAAATGTGAAAAACTTAGCCTAGTGCCCAGAACACATTATTATTTCACTTTACCATCTACAGAATGCCTAGATGTTGTCTCACATGGGTGCAAAAACACAATTATCACAAGCACAAAATGAACTCTATCTTTTCCTCCATTCCTTTCGTATTCTTGTTTAAATTACAGTTGATGTTTCCATTACTCCCAAAATGCCCTTGGTGGCATCTACTAGAAATGCCACCAATGCCTGCTGATGTGTGCACCAAGACTGCCAGTGCCCAGTGTCTGCTTATGCCAATATTAAGAGTGCTAATGGCCTTCATATAAAGTCAAAACATTATTCTAATCACTGGACAAAATTCTAGCATAGTTCCCTTTCATGGTAGAAGCCATAAGCATCAATGCTATTAAAATACATTACATTAGTTTTCTCCCAAGGTATAAACAAATATAGGACACTTGATGTTCTTGTTTTCCTTTTTCATCCTTCATCTTAGAATTGAATCATAAATACATGGTTCAAGGTCAGAAGATATTTGAGAAAGAGATATTATTCTATGCTTACAGTTATTCCATCGGTGGGATTTCATCCACTGATCTTAAATCAAATGTATGTTTCAGTTCTTTCTCCCCTTAGGAAGTGTTCCCCTATTCCCTCACCTCCCAGAGTTCTGCTCAGTAACTCATGTAGGTAACTACTTTGAAGACCTCACAACCATCGCCAGTTCTCAAGGAATAGTAAAATGAACCAAAACTCTGGAGTAGGCTCAGATTAGTCTCAATAATGGATCAAAACAGGAGAAGTCACTGCCATGGAGTAGCTGAAGGGGGCCAGGGAGAGTTGAGAGAGGAGGAAGCCCAGAAGAACCCACAAATGTTTATTAGAAACTTTTAGGAATCAGATTATCACCTATAACATCAAGAGAAGTGAGAAAATAATAATAAGGATCTATTTTCCATGGCTGACTGGCACTACATACTATTCTGTCCTGAGAATAGACCCTAAGTTTATAACATACAATTCACCAACATTTCAGAGAAAAGAGTGATTCTCACCCAAGTGGTGAGGTGACATTGAAGTCTTGGGAAGACTATATGTTCTAAGTTACACCTTGACCCATAAATTCCCTACACCAACTGTTAACCAGACATGTGTTGACTTTAAAAAAAAAAAATGTAAATGACTCCTAAAAATATGTCTCTGTGCCAATGACCTAGACTTTCCATCTCTATTAACTTTTCCAACTAGCTCATGAGGGTCCTACATGGGTAGGCAAACTTTCCAGAGAGAAGTAAAGTTTGGCAAATCTTACCATATTACTATATTTCCAAATAAAATATCCATTCCTGCAGAAAGCAACTGAAACACAAACATAATTTTTAGAAAATTACTTTGGAGTAGATATGGATATGAATTTATTCTGTAGAGTAATATTTATCTGCTCTCATCTTTAAAACTGGTCATTATGCTACATGTTAATACTGTAAACTATAAAACAATTAAAAGGCATTACTATATATTCCCCATGATAATCCAAGGAAATTTTTCTAATAATCCTATTGAGGTTGTTTTCATACCTAGAGTTTATTTACTTGCTTGACTCATAAATTGATATGCTTACTTGCTTGACTCATAAATTGATATGCTGATCTAGCCTCAGGCTTTACAAATTGCATCACTGGATAAAAACCTATAGAATAATGTGACATCAATGACAGCAGCATATAGTACAATATTAGATTTTGAAGTGATCTATCAATTAAGAGGGTCATTGATAAGCAACAGAAAACCCACCCCAAACTGGCTTTAAAAATAAAGGGCATTAATCAGCTTTAATAAGCAGAAACATAAAGAGACCAGCCTTTAGACTTGATTTGATTCAGGGCAACACAATGGCAATAAGATAGCTTTTCTCCATTCTTCTACTTTACCTTCAGCAGTGTTAACTTCATCCCCAAACTGCTGCTTCTTTCAGTGACAAGTTCAAGGACTATATACACTTCTTTCTCATTAGTGGTAGGAGAGACACTCTGAAAAATTCCTGATGAGACAGAAGAAACTTATTTCCCATTAGATCATAATGAACATTTTACCCAGTCTCTTAGACCTAACTGAGTCAAGGATGACAAGTTTTTTCTTGTTTTCAGATTACTGTCACACTGAAAATAATTTATAAACTATTATGGCATATTTCCATTTTAACATCTTCATGGAAGAATTTCACAGTGCTAGAAAATGATGACCTTTAAGTATGAAGACAGTATTTTGATTATAGGGCCGAATATTTTTGCTATTACCTTCAAAATGTTGCCACATTAATTAACTCCTTGGGTTATAAAAACCACATAGAATCCATTTCTTATCTTTCAATACATTTTTATATCCACAATGCAGTAATCATGTACTGGTGAATGTAATAATTTGGAGAATTTAAAGATTAAAACTTTTCAGGCAGTTCAATGATTTAACATCTACCGGAATAAATTTCCCTCAAAATACTGTTTTATGTAATTTTCTGTCCACTACCATAATCGCAAAGTAAAAATAGTCCAACTTTACAAAGTATAGAAAAATATTTCACTTTCACTGTTCTCTTGAAAATACCATTATTAGTAATCAGTTAAAGAGGGAAAACTTTAAATTGGGGGAAGTAGAATCCTTTATAAGCAAAAATCAACTGTATCTAGGTTTACAATAAGCTATTAAAGAAAGGAATTGATTCAGAATATTACAAAATATCTCATTGTTGCAGAAAAACTAAAATTAAAGTTAGGGGTGCCTGGGTGGCTCAGTCTGACTTCAGCTCAGGGCATGATCTCACTGTTCATGGGTTCGAGCCCCACTTTGGGGTCTGTGCTGACAGCTAGCTCAGAGCCTGGAGCCTGTCTTCAGATTCTGTGTCCCCCTTTCTCTCTGACCCGCCCCTGCTCATTCTGTCTGTATCTCTCTCTCAAAAATAAATTTTAAAATAAACATTAAAATTTTTTAAAAATAAATTAAAGTTAAAAATATTAGCAAACTGAATATAAACTAACAAAACTAGCAAACTAACATAAATCACTCACCAATGTACTTTACCCTTTTTAACAAATCCATAATTCCAGATAAATAGGTTAGGAAAGATGTCCTTTTTCCCCAAAATTGGTCAAATTAGCTTTGAATCACCAGGCAAACCATATAACTCTGGGAGTCTTAGGGTCTTCATCTATAAAATGAGAAAATTAGACTAAATGTACTCGAACATCCCTTCCCACCTACAAATTTATATAGCTTTGTAAGCTTGAGTAATCCTTTGAGGAATGAGGTTTAACCTCAAATTAGCTTCTAGGTAGATAAAGCTCCTCCCTGTAAGTTGCAAAGCTTTATTTCCACCCCTTGTAATAAATGCATTATGTTTCCCTGTCACTCTTAAATAAATATGAGCTATGACTGATAACACAATGTCCTAACTTCTTACTTCTGCCTCTCAAAGTTATCAGCTAGTGGACTAGATTGACACAGGTTTCTGTGCCCTGGCTCCTATTCTCTGCAGCCATGGGAAGGGCCTGAGTGACAGAATGAGGATACCTGAACTTTCCCTTTCTCTCCCTCACTGTTTTCACAAGGGAAGGGAATACCTCATAACAAAGTATATACAAGTATTTTGTATATGCATATGTATTTATACCATGCATAAAGTATATATATAATACAATTATTTTTATGACGAACAATTTTACTTTTTCCTAATGAAAACACTTGGCCATTATATAAAATATATCTTACTTTAGAGAACTTGTAACTTTATGGTTCAAATCCTTTAATTAACTGATAAATTCTAAAGTAATCTTGTTTCATTTCTAATTTGCTACTTATTGTCTATTTGCATAGGGCCCAATAGTCACTTTGTTTCTCTCAGAGTTTAGAGAAGTTTGACCCTCCTTCCCGGCGGGCCCTGCGTCGGCGCCCCCGACCGCTGCGGAGGCTCCCTTCCCGGAGGGCCCTGCGTCGGCGCCCCCGACGGCTGCGGAGGCTGCCTTCCCGGAGGGCCCTGCGTCAGCGCCCCCGACGGCTGCGGGCTGCCTTCCCGGCAGGGTGTGTCGGCTCCCGACCGCTGCGGAGGCTCCCTTCCCGGCGGGCCCTGCGTCCGCGCCCCGGCTGCGGGGCTCCCTTCCCGGAGGGCCCTGCGTCGGCGCCCCCGACGGCTGCGGAGGCTGCCTTCCCGGCGGGCCCTGCGTCGGCGCCCCCGACCGCTGCCGGGCTCCTTCCCGGAGGGCCTGCGTCGGCGCCCCCGACGGCTGCGGAGGCTTCCTTCCCAGCGGACCCTGCGTCGGCGCCCTCGACGGCTGCGGGGCTCCCTTCCCGGGGTGTGTCGGCTCCCCGACGGCTGCACGGCTGCCGCTGCGGCTCCCTTCCCGGCGGGCCCTGCGTCGGCGCCCCGACCGCTGCCGAGGCTCCCTTCCCGGCGGGCCCTGCGTCGGCGCCCCCGACCGCTGCCGAGGCTCCCTTCCCGGCGGGCCCTGCGTCGGCGCCCCCGACCGCTGCCGAGGCTCCCTTCCCGGCGGGCCCTGCGTCGGCGCCCCCGACCGCTGCCGAGGCTCCCTTCCCGGAGGGCCCTGCGTCGGCGCCCCCCAGACGCTCAGACTCCCCGCACTGCGTCTCCTGCAGGCGAAGCCACGACCCCGCTCAACACCAACCGAGTTCGACCTGTTAAAATATTTACCATTTTTAGCAAGGTTTTCTGTTTTACCTCGAGGACTGAATGGTACTTTTCCATGTGGGATCAGGACCGGAAAGACAGGCCGATTTAGGTATCAGAGGTAAGGACGATGCAGCTGTCTGCTGCTCAAGTAACAGTTTACGTAGGGAAGGAGCACAGAGCCCATCTCACTTTCTTATAAATACATCAAAATTTCAATGTGTTCATTCTTAAAGATTTGCTATATTTATTTGTGTAAAAAAAAAAAAAGGAAAAGTTTGACCTTTTAACAGATGAAAATGAAAATCTACAGATGTCTCTCTTACTTAGCAAATTTGCTATCACCATTCACTTTAGAAAACAATGGTTCCCTAAACTGGGAAAGGGTTTTGTTTCTGTTTTTTGTTTTGTTATTTTTCTGAGATTCGCTAAGCTCCAACCCTAGAGATTCTGGTTCAATATGTCCGGGATAAGCTGTTTCTCAAAATTCCCCTAGGAAATTCTGAAATCAGAGAGTTTGGGAACTATTACTTTGCCCTCAATTTTAGTAGCTGCTTCTCATGTTTTACAACAAATATGAAATTTTCCTCTGATATTAATCAAAGGTACTTACAGAGCAAATTCACAGATATCTAGAGAGAACCAAGGGTAACAGCCTTTTCCAAAAAAGAATTTAATATTATATGAACAGCAGCGCTAAGACAAAGTGCTCAAAAGTGAGTAGTTGTACCCTTACAAAGCAATTGTTTTCTGCTCTATTTGTATTCATTCACTGGTAAACAGATACTGGCTTCTAACTGTTGTGATTACCAGATAAAATATGGAAGATCTTTAACAAAAAGGTGGCTACGTATTATTGAGAAAATGCTTCTAGCAGACCTAAATGAAAGGCATAAAATGAGCTGCACAATTTACTGTAGAAATTCAAAGATTTCTATGCCTGTGCAGTTAACCTGAAATAGGACAAAGAAGTTAATAAAACTACTGTTGTTGAAAACTAAATTACATCAAGTTCAAAAACCTAAGCTTAAAAGAAGTACAACTTTATGCTTTAGGATATTTAAAGAACAGATATAGATTTTACAGTCTATTCTACCCAGAGTAATTTATTATTAAATGAGATTTAATAAAATGTTTGGTACCAGGAGTGAACACCACTCGTTCCCAACTTAATACAAACCCTATATTTGGTTTTTCCAGCGTTCTTGATGTTTGTATCCACTGCAGAATATTTTTATGCGCTTGGATTGTTTTCTTGGCACACACTTGTCATGAGCCCCAGGGTCAGTGGCATCATGCTTCTGGGCAGCTGTGCAAGTCTTACATTGGCACATATAACTGTCTCATAACATTTTAGGAGATACAGCTTTTGTTTACCTTGAAATATTGTACAAAATGCTGTATCGGCAATTTATAGCCCAAATCGGCCTGAGTCCTTCTCCAAACATCGCCACTGGAGGCCGGAGTGTGGTTAAATATATGTAGTTGAAGACTCACTTTTCTTCAGAGGAACACCGTTTCCACAATCACTCATATTTGTCAAATTTTAATTATTTAATGTGGTATGAACTTGAAAAGAGGAGTAAGCAACCTTTGTCAGTATGGAGTTTCATGTATTCTCAACAAGTTCAAACCCCATGTGAGACAGATGGATAATATACAAAGCTTTTGTATCGGTTGTTATGGTGATCTTATATTTGGTTCAAGCTCAATTTCAGGAGAGGTAAGATAATAGCAGTTTCATAACCACTTCAATAATTTCATCTACCTTTTAATATGCGTTCAGACTTTAATTTCTAAGAGGTGGAATTATTTTACTTTTGCCACCATACAATAAAGAGTAGCAAACCGAGTAACATTCTAATTGAAATCCAATGTTTGTAGAATATTCTTGCTGGTTGCAGGTATCTTCCTGAAGCCTTTCTAGTATTTTATCACGCTCTGAGCCATGGTTATTTCCTTTGTCTCTTCTAGACCCTTAATGCCTTGACTGTAAAAAACATGTGCAATGTTTGCATCTTCAACATTTTCATCTTTAAAAACCAAGCCGTTTCTGACAACTTAATATACTAGCTCTGTAACAGTTGACCTGATGATGTTCTCAGATTATTTGAAAGGAGACATTCCTGTAATTATATCTGCCAATCTCTCTGATAACCCTGACCTAAGAAATGAGAAAGAGTTTTCCTCACCCTTCAGGAATCCGAAGGTCAGAGGCAAAGTACAAAGTGCACTGGTCCTGACACTACACTGGGTGGAGGCCAGATGGAGTCCTAGGTGCTAAGTCCATCTCTGGGACCTGGGGGTTTCCACATGTGCAGCTGGGCCGGGCCTCTGAGATCCCTGCAGCTGCCGTGCAAGTTTAGTGTTGAAACTGGCCCCAGGAGCCCAGAGCCATAGATGTTAAGTCACTGCCCATCTATGAACTGATAATGTGTTCGGGAGATGAGCTTAGGTTGAAATCATTGATCTGAACCATATGCTTCGTTTTTAGAGTCAGAGAGGGAGGTATGTCCCCATAAAACATGAGTTTGGAAATGAAAACTAGGACTATTATCATAACACAAAGGGATAGGTAGGAAGATAAAATAATTTATGTCAAAAATAGGGAACTGGTTCATGACTGAGCTCAATCATGTAGGGTATAATGAGAAAATGGTTTTACTTTTCTACCACCAGGGCCTACACACACTCTGTACTGCCTAGTTTACTTACCTCTGGGGAGCATCGTGATCAGATATGCTACCATGTTACCAGATCCTGGACACTCCAATCCAAAATTCCCACATCCAGTCTGACCTAGTGCTCTTTCTCTCTTGCTCTGCTCAGGCCTCCCTGATAGTGTACCTGCCTAGGGGGAAAGAGAGGTATGAATTTGATTTGATTTTTCCTGCAAATAACTTTTTTTTTTTTTTTACTCCTTCCTCCACTGCTCTTCTGTTTCTGACTGGTCTGCTGTTGGGAGCATGGGAAGAAGGACTGGAGGAAGAAGGGCAAAATGCTCTATGTGTCAAGTGGTTTTGTTTATTTGTGTTTTTTTTATTTTTTTAATGCCAGTATAATTAACATACAGTGTTATCAGTTTCAGGTGTACAATGTGGTGATTCAACAATCCTATATATTATTCAGTGCTCATCAGGATTAGTGTGCTCTTAATCCCCATCACCTATTTCACTATCCTCACACCCACTTGCCGTCTGGTAACCACCAGTTTGCTCTCCATATTTGAGAGTCTGGAGTGTTTTTCTCTTTTTTTCGTCTTTGTTCATTTATTTTTGTCTTAAATTCTGGGAAATGTAAATCAAAACCACAATGAGATATCACTTCACAACTGTTGGAATGGCGAAAATTAAACACAAAGAAAAAAACAAGTGTTGATGAGGATGTGGAGAAAAAGGAACCCTTGTGCACTGTTGGTGGGAATGTAAACTGGGCAGCCACTGTGGAAACCGGTGTGGAGGTTGTTTGATTTTATGGTGGCCCTGGGTGGCCTCCATCATGGATACACCCAGAAGTTGACTTTCTATTTCAAAACCCATTTTTGTGTTCTTTGGAAAGTCCTTCTTCCCTCCTCCCTTGGAGAGACCTTCACATTGGCTTCCTTGGATGCCTCCCTTTTTCTATCTCTTGTCCTTAGCAGAAAACCTGCAGCATCTTTCTGCTAAAGTCCCTCGACTTGTTGGCCAATCATGTTGGGTCAGTTGCTTTCTGTTTTAAGGTTTATTTATTTTTGAGAGAGAGCAGGGAGGGGAAGAGAGAGAGAGAGCAAGCATCCAAAATGGGCTCCACGCTGACAGCAGAGAGCCCAATGCAGGGTTTGAACCCGCAAACTGTGAGATCATGATCTGAGCTGAATTTGAACACTTAACCAACAAAGCCACCCAGGTGCCCCGAGTGAGTTGCATTTAAGATTGCCACATCTCAGGGGCGCCTGGGTGCACAGTCAGTTAAGCCTCAGATTTTGACTCGGACATGATCTCACTATTTGTGTGTTCATGTCTTGTGTTGGGTTCTGTGCTGACAACTCAGGGCCTAGAGCCTGCTTCCGATTCTGTGTCTTCCTCTCTCTCTGCCCCTGCTGCATGGTAAGGATTAGGACTTGCTGTTCTACAGCCATCCAGTCCAGAAATAGGATGCTTCCCCACTTCCTGCAGGCAGCCCATGTTTGTGGAGTGATTCTCTTGGGTTTCCTTTATTTACATTTAGTTGGGGGGAGAGAGAGAGCCTTCCCCTTCCTTATCTGGAAGGAAGGAAAAATCTCACAACTTCTTACTTCTATAAGTTTCTTCCATAGACATGTTTCTCAGTGATTCTCCAGTCTACTCTAAAAAGTAGTGATAGTGCCTACGCTGATGTTAGCAGGCATTAGAACGCAGACATTCATGCTATATGTTCTCTCAGCTTACGTGTTTCAGGCAGGAATATGTTTGTTTGTTTACTTATTTACTTATTTATTTAAAGAGGGCAAGTAGGGGAGGGGCAGAGAGAGGGAGAGAATCTTAAGCAGCCTCCATGCACAGCACAGAACCTGAAGCAGGGCTTGATCACCCAACTGTGTGATCATGACCAGATCTGAAATCAAGAGTGAGAGCCCTCAATTGTCTTCGCCAACCAGGTACCCCAAGAAAAAATAGGAATTTAAATAATAAATAAAAGTGGAATTCAGTTTTTCTGATTCTTTTTGTTGCTCACTTACCACTACTACTGCAGCAAAGCCAGAAAGCTTAATACTCTTTTTTCTGCTATACTCATTTTTCTACTGGCAGAGAAAAAAATGTGGACAGAGGAGAGAGAATACTAAAAGGAATGGGGTATTAAATATATAACAGCTTCTATTATCCTACCTTCTAAGATCCAAGACTCCTGGTTTATGAAAGGTTAACCACATTCAGTGATGACACTATAGAGCATGTGTGAGTATCTTTTATCTAAAAATAGTTTTCTGAAGAATGTAGAACTACATTCTTTGTTTAATATTTAAGCCTGTGCTCAGTGAGATTCTAAAACCCTGAAAACTTTTTCATCATAGGAAACAAATCAAGAGCCTATATTTAATACCACAGAAAGCAGAAATAATCCTACACACATACAAAAGGAAGGAGAAAAAGCACTCTTACAGATGTAGTACATTAAACAGATACCCTTGGCTTTTATCTTTAATGAGAGCCATTGAACAGGTGGGAAACATGATTTAATAAGCTTTGTTTTAAATCTACATCAGATAGAAAATACTGAAAGCAAATGTGCACTCTTATCAAAGATAGCCCCTGAATTTGAGCTTATCCACCCAATACTAGAGGCACTGAAACTCATAGATTATATATAATTCCATTTTGATTATATGCACAGATAAAACAAATGCAAAATTGTTTCCCATTTATACAGAGAAAGTAGACTTTCCTTTAGTGGAACTCGCTCCAATGTTGAAATAATGTAAAAAAAAAAGAGCAAAATATTTAAAGTACTATTTTGTCTGAATAGAGAAACTGATGCAATTTAACAGATTATTGGTAAGAAACTGACGATTAAAATAGAAATTTAGTCATCTGAAATTTTTTAAACCACATATGAATTTTAGATATTAGCCGTTGTTAAAAATAGGTTGTGTCTCCTGGGAATAGTGCTTTCAATATTTTAATATTCATTTTTTAAGATCATTGAGTTATGACAAGAAAAACAGCATGATTGTTGGTACTACAGTGTTTATGAAAATTAAAAATATAGTGATTACTGGAAAACATGCTTCATTTTGTGGAGAAATCGATTATTACTGAATGCATCTGAAAAGCAAAGAAAATATCAACAAACCTTTTTATTTTTAATTAATTAAGTTGAAGTTTGAAATTACTTGCTCAGTTTGTAGAATTAAATGGCCCCAGAAATAGGAAAAAAAGAGTTGAATTATCAGATAATCATAAAAACAAGCTCCAAAAGGAGATTGTACAGTTAATAGCCTAATCATTTTGACAAAGAATGCTCTTAATTCTTAACCACCTTTCTATAGTGATGACAACTAATAAAAAAGCAATTACAGTGTTAGAATTATTTTTACACCTGCTGAGTCTGACCCTTTATGCTTCCATAGGGAATCCAATAGGGTTTGTGATGGATTGAGAGAGATATTACACTAACTTTCTTTGAAGCTAATTGTGTTGCCACATTTACCAGCTTCTAGCACAATAATTATCTGACCAAGCATTCTTTGTTATGAGCAATATGTACAAAATGTGGCCAATCAATAATAACTAGAAAATTGAGCTGGCAAAAAGAAATCATTATACATGAGTTGGAGTTACACTTAACTGTATAATAAAGACTTATTCTACAAGAAGACTTGTGTTAGCACAAAACTCTATGCAAAATATGAAGTTGTACTGTAGTGATAATATTTCAAAACATCAGAAGAAAATGTATCCCTCTTAGTTAATGTTAAATAATAAAGCAATCCTCCACTTGTAACAATATGGGCCTTCAAACACATGTGGAATCAGTTTCTTTTTAACATGATATGGTACTTATCTTGAATAGTAACTGTTCCTGAAGACAGTTACTAAGACAGACAGTCAAAAATCAAACAAATATATATATATATATATATATATATATATATATATATATATGTATATAGGCTTATATACATATACATATACATATATATGCATTTTTTCTGCATTTGTGGGGGGTTTGAATGAGAATAGGGCTACCTGTCTATGAATCTTGAAAATTAAAAGGTATTTTGCATAATCCAGGCCCACCCATGTTACAATAATAGATGCGAGTTTTTGTAAAAAATTAAAAGTAGGTAGGTTAAAGTGATATTTTGTTAGCATAAGAACACACAAACCATGCCAATGAATGTCATCAAACAGAATGAAAGTTGGGGGGATATTTGAGCCTATGATAAAACTGGTCTTTTATCATCCTCCTCCATTCCTAGAAATTCTAAACTCTCCAGAAAAATATTCAAAAATAAGGACTAAAATGAAACAAATACCTAATATAACATACACTCAAAAACCATAGAGGGTAGGAGGCAGATTCCAGATCAGGATGACTAGGGCAGATCCGGAAGAAGGAAGTGATTGGAAAGACGGTGATTTTACGGGTGGCCCAATGGTGAGAATAAATGTCAGGCCCACTGAGGAACAACTAGGGTGAGAAATAGCACACACAAATTCTCCATATTTTCTACCAAAAGTGGACTCTTTAAACTGCACACAATTTGAAACTGTAATAGTGAATAGTCAATGGACACTAAATAACAAAATAGAATAATATATTTTTCTAGAATCTGTATGTGTCAGATACAGTAAGAACACTCACACTGAGAAATTACCTATGATTAGAAACACAACTTATTCTTTCTGTTTTTCTGTACCTACACAAAAAGCTCATGGTTGCTCTTGCTGGGATTCTTAGGACCAATGTATGGTGGATGCATGCATGCATGCTTCTGTGAGTGTGTGTGTGTGTGTGTGTGTGTGTGTGTGTGTATGTGTGTGTGTGCGTGTGTGTGTGTGGAGAGAGACAGGAGGCCATCAGCTATTGTTAGTTCACTTCACATGAATTATGCATATAGATTCTCTTCTAAATCCACAACCTTGAGATTTTGCACAGCGTTTATTTTCACCCATAAAGATGTAATGGAAATCACATCATATATTCCTCAAGAAAGTCTCCCTCCAAGATCTGAACCAAAATTTACTGAAGCATCCAAGGATTGAGATAGTGAATAAACCTCTCATTATCTAGTTCTGAACATTTTCAATGATTCCATTTGGCCAGCTCCAAATGACACATCAAATTCTATACTTTTGTTCTTACTTTAGCTAAGAAACCATTTTTTCTACATTACTAGTCCATCAGCTTTTTGTGATATCGTTGGATTCGTGTTCTGATTACTTTTGTGTACAATTCATTGACATTTTCTAAATGGAGAAGGGCAAAAAAAAACCCTACTCGACAAAGGTTATATTGTCTGTGTGTGTGTGTGTGTGTTTTAGTAATTAACTTTCACATTGCAGAAGTTAACTATCAACATTCTTGAGTTAAACAAAAGTATTTTTTTGTTTGTTGTGGAGTCTTGTTCTTTCATCAAGATTTTTAAAACTCTCAACATTAATTCATAATGCATAATGAAATCTATTCTTCAGGAGTACTGGAACAGTGTCAGAATATAAGACACAGCCAGCTCTATCTGCTGAACACTCAGTTATGTATGGTTACTTCAAGTACTCCAAGTACTTTGGAGTCAAATAAACCTGAATTCAGATGAAAGCTTTACCATTAACTTAAAGTATAATGGTGGGTAAACTCAAGACCTTATTTTTTTTTTCAGTTCTAAAATGGGAATGCAGCATCAAACTCATAAGGATGCTGTAAAGATAAAACAAAGTCTTTTAATTAATTACTCTGATAACACTTGCAAGGTTAACTGCTCTCATTGTTCCTGACACTTAGCTCAAAACCTTGTTAATCGTAAATCCTCTCTAAAGAAGTGTCTATGAGGGGAATGACGTTTAGTGCCTGAGCTTGAGAAGCTGGTGCTTGACTTTGTATATCTTTTGTATTATCAGATCTTTGAATAATTTTTCTTCATTAAAACAGTTTCATTGCCATTATGAATTTCTAATCCTCCTTGGCACTTTTTTGCTAGTATTTACACCTTTCATATATTTATTCCTTTACTGTTACTTTTTTGTGGAAATTTGGGATGAAAGAGGGAGATAATTGGGTGACATTACTTATCATGGTGAGCTAAAAGTCTCAATGTTTATTTTAATATAAGTGACATCTACACCTGTCTGGTTTCTTGGATTTGGGAGTAAAGTTGTAATTTCAATTAATCTGAGCCCTTGAAAAAGAAGGCCTTCAAACTTGGCAAATAAGATGACAATGCTCCACAGAGAAGACCCTGTGTAGTAGGCTCCTAAGTTTTATGAAATTAACCCATCCTGCAAGAAATAAACTGTGGGATTATTTTCAAAAATGGAATGCATATACAAGGATACACTTCAGTAGTTAAATTTCCATTATGTAAAAAAATGGATATTTGATGATTCAGTTGAATGGTGGACATGGACATTGACAGAGGATTTACCAGTTATATAACAAGAACCTTAATAATTTCTCCTTTTAGTACAAAAATGCTATCCTTTCAAGTTCTGGTAAGTAATAAATGCAATCACAGTGCAATTAGTTTGAATTTACCTAAACATATTGTGCTAGGCAATATGAAGAACAGAAAAAGGAAAGGGAAAAGACTTTGTGTATATGGATTTTACAGTCAGAGTTGGAGAGCTGTATAATCAAATACATTTTTAAGAAAGAGGAATTAATAAATACCAAATGCATATTTATTTTCAAAGCCAATGTTCTCTCTTTTTATGAAGTGAATATAGGGGAAGAAATGAGCCAAGTGTTCATGGAAAATGATCCAAATGCAATAGGCAGAGATGCCAGACACAGAAATGGGTAGAGAAATAGGTTGAATGAAGATATCAAGGCATGAATTTGAGGAACATTATAGGATGAGAGGGGCACCTGCTGACTGTCAGACTATCAAGTTGATCTTTTGGCTGCTTCTAACTTACAGCTACATTCTCCATGAAAGAGAATGTACACAATTGAGAAGATTAAATGTTACACCTTGAGTATACATATATGTAGCATTTGAGTCATGGGAATAACACCCTGGTGTGCGATTTTATGCTGTTAGAGCAAAAAATGTTTTCAACTTGATTCAGAGGCAAAAAGGCTCTCCAGAGAAGCTTTTAAACACTTAAATCCAAGATATGTATTTTTTTTTCCTATTTCCAGAAGTGAATAAAATCCTAAAGGAGAGAAACAAAAAATAAATAAATAGGATGGTGGGAAAAATAGTGGGGCAGCTACTAGGACGGTGTTAGGAATTTGGTGATTTGGTAAATTCTATTTGCTGAGCATATACAAAACAGAGTAGGGACAAATGGAGCAGGTCAAAGAGAGTGACTTCAACAGCTTTTATCCAAAAATTCCCACAGAGGATTGTTTATTATAAAGCTAATGGAGCTTAAGTTTAAAAGTGCTTCATTTCTAGTGTCCCCTCCCAGGGCTTGGAATGGGCTCTAACAATGTGTTCATAGAATTTTATGTCTTGAAAAATTTGCAAAATTAAGTTATTTTGACCAAAGGTTGTTAATATCATTGTCTCTTTCCTCTCTGACTTTCACTGCCATAGGCTCCTTCCTGTCAAGTCAATCAGCTTTGAAGTCACCTCGTTATTAGGACCTAGCTAGAATGAGGTTGGGTTGCAGATGTTTTATTTTAGAAGGATACTATCCATGATTCTTAGTTACATCTTTGCAATTTGTTAATTTATTTCTAGCCACCATGGGTGACAATTACAGCCAATTGCATTCAGTATATTCAGTCACCTGTTGTGCCAACTCAGTTTTATGTCCAATTTTGTTTTTATTTTATTCTGCTTAATGAGAATCCTCAGAATTGTATAAACTTCATGACCAAAAAAAACCACGGATGAAGCATAGTATTTGAAATGTAGAAGTTGATAACTGATTTGGATGGAAAGAACAGTCCCAAGAAATCAATATGATATAGAAACCAATATAACATGGGAGTATTAATATCTCAGGTTGGGAATAAGAAGACCTAATTTCTTGTATCAGAAATATATAACAGCTGTAATAATTTAATATAATGGGCACAATTTCATCTCTTTGGGATTTGGTTGTGTTATCTATAAAAACAAAAAGGAAATCCAACTTATGATTCCCAAACACCAGCCCTTATATTGGCATTCATTCATAACAGTGTTTATAAGGACAATACATTCATTTACACATAACTGGAATGTTCAGTGAATATCTGCGATATTTCAGAGGCTGCTAAGTACTAGAGATGCATGAACTCTGTTTTCCTGCAGCTGAGAGCCTAGTGTTTTGGGAAGTGAGGTATGGGTAGAAACATTAAAAAAATAATCACATAAATGCATACAACATTACATACTGTGTTTAAGCACTATGAAGATAAAGTAGAAAGAGCCACAGGAGAGTACAATAATTAACTTTTCTGAAGGAGATCAGATAAAGCTTCTCTAAGAAAGTGTCATTTAAGCTGAGATATGGATGAACAGGAGGTAAGTAATGATAATGAGAGGTTAAAGGAAGAGGCTGAAAGCTTTTCAGACAAATGTCAAAAAAGGAATAACATCCTGAAGTGGCTGGTAGTGGAGCTCAGGAAAGCAGTGGTCTCCCAATTTTATTTTGATTACATACAACAATCAGTTGAAACATTTGACCACACTGTTTATTTATTTATCTTATAATAGTATATACACGGGTGCCTGGGTTGCTCACTGGGTTAATTATTCTACTTCAGCTCAGGTCATGATCTCATGGTTCATGAGTTTGAGCTCCTGGGTCGGGCTCTGTGCTGACAGCTTGGAGCCTGGAGCCTGCTTCAGAATCTGTGCCTCCCTTTCTCTCTGCCCCTTCCTTGCTCACGCTCTGTCTCTGTCTCTCTTTATCAAAAATAAACATTTAAAAAAAAGAATAGTATACATTACTATTGTATTTATATGGTGTGTAAAGTACAAAAATAACAAAAATATAAATGTTTAAACATTACATGACCTGTACAGAATCCTTTCCATTCAAAAAAAAGAAGCACTGTTGTGAACAGATCATGTATTCTTTAAAATCTTGGTTTAGTACTTTGTCATACAATGATTAAAAGTCTTTGCTCTGCAGTCAGTTCAAATGGATGACTAATTTTAATAGTATTATATCTTTAATACATAATAGTCCACAAAGGGGCATATCTCAATAGGAAAGTTGCATGATTAGTTAAATTTACACAAAATTATGACTTTGGTTTTACAATCCATTTGCCCAGTAAGCAAAAGTTTTTATTAATGACTGCCTAGCAAATTATGATTTCCTGTCTACAGTCAGTTGTCTGGTAAACTAATCGAAGCATGTTGACTTTTTCATTCTTATTAAATAAATCTAAAATCCACATAAATTCTGTATTTAAAAACTTCTGAGAGATTAGTGAACTTTGCTTCCATGGACATAAGGTGTGTAGAGATGAGAACATTTATAGTATACACATACTATACACATACTATATTATGTGATGGAATCACATAACTTTCAATGTCTATATAATAATGATGGAAATACTGTCTCTGAAAGAGCTCCAAAACAAGAGTTTTCTTAAAAAAAAAAAAGCATTGCCTATTTCACTCACAAAAACATCAAAATTACCTCAAATAGGTTAAGCAATTTTAGTTTTAAAAAATTACAAATAGAGTTACAATTAAAGACAACAATTTGACAGAAATGAGCACATTATTTTTTGAAAAAGAAAACTTGAGAATCCATCTTTATGTACAACAATTCTCCTGAGAATTTTGCCATGTGTTAATGAGTGAAATTTGGACATCAAGAAGATTTTGATAATCACTGTCCATTTTATTTCCAAGGATTTAAAAACACTCTATTATAGGTGATGAGGCTGCCACTGCCCCCGCCCCACCAACCCAGCCTGGAGCCTGATGCCCACGAACCTCCTGCAGCTGGAGAAGTGGAGGGACCATGGCGCAGGAAGCTGAGCAGGAAGCGAGAACTGCAACCGCGTTTTCCTGGGGAAGCAGCAGGGGGAGTGGCGCAGCCAGCATGGCCCAGGAGCTGCAGCAACCACCTGCATAGTGTGTTGAAAAACTCTAGAGCTTTGGAAAGCTGAATGGACTAAACATGAAAGAATGTGAAAGCCAAGTTCAGGAAGAGCAACATTTAATTTGGTCAGTTTAAATTAGGGAAGGATTGGAGGGTGGCCAGATGGAGGAGGAGTAGGGGGTTCCCTATCTCCCACCTGCATCTCTCAAACAAAGAAGGGCTGAAGCCAAAAGATTCTGAAACACAAGAAGCTGGGAGAAAAAGAGACAGAGTCCACTAAAAAGACAGTCTCATAGGGCTACCTCAGGAAAGAAGCCAAAGTACATATGATGGAGAGTCCCAAATATCACTACGAGTATGAAAATAAAGTAACCAAAATCTCAATAAGAGAAACCAAAAGACACCACTAAAAGAACACTACCTGAACGGAGAGGCCCTGGACAGTCAATAGGCCTCCTTTAATATAGCAGTGCTTGCAGGGGCAGAGTGCATAATAAACTTTTGAAACTAACAAGAGACAGAAAACTAGCCAAAATGATGAAATGGAAGAACTCTCCTCTAAAGAAATTCCAGTAAGAAATGACAGCTAAAGAACTGCTCAAAACAGCTATAAGCAACATAACTGAACAAGAATTTAGAACGATAGTCATAAAATTAATCGCTGGGCTTGAAAAAGGCATGGACAACATCAGAGAAACTATTGCTACAGACTATGGACCTTAAAAATAGTTGTGATGAATTAAAAAATGCTATACATGAGATGCATAATAAAAAGGAAGTGGCAACTGCATAGGTTGAAGAGGCAGAGAGGAAAATAAGTGAATTAGAAGACACAATTATAGAAAAAGAGGAAGCCAAGGAAAAGAGAGATAAACTGATCCATGAGCAGGAAAAGAGAATTCGAGAACTGAGTGATACAATCAAATGGAACAATATCCATAGCATAGAATTTCTAGAACAGGAAGAGAGAGAGAAAGGTTCTGAAGGGGTACTTGAACAAATTATAGCTAAGAACTTCCCCAGACTGGGAAACAGACATTGAAATCCACGATGCACAGAGAACTCCCTTCAGACATAACTTGAATCAATCTTCTGCATGACACATCATAGTGAAACTGGCAAAATATAAGGACAAAGAGAGAATTCTGAAATCATCTAGGGATAAAAGGACCCTAACATACAAAGGGAGACATATAAGGATGGTTGCAGACCTCTCTACCGAAATTTAGCAGGCCAGAAAGGCATATGTAGCCAAGAATCATTAATCTAGCAAGCGTGTCATTCAGAATAGAAGGAGAGATAAAGGTTTTCCCAAACAAACAAAAATTGAAGAAATTCATCGCCACTAAACCATCCCTACAAGAAATTCTAAGGAGGACTCTATGAGAGAAATGTTGCAATGAATGCAAGGTACCAGAGACACCACCACAAGCATGAATCCTACAAAGAATACAATGAGTCTAAACTCATATTTTTTTAAATAATAACACTGAATGTAAATGGACTAAATGCTCCAATCAAAAGACATAGCATAGGGGCGCCTGGGTGGCTTGGTCGGTTGGGTGTCCAACACTGGTTCAGGTCGTGATCTTGTGGTCCGTGGTTTCAAGCCCCTCATCGAGCCCTGTGCTGACAGCTAAGAGCCTGGACCTTATTTCAGATTCTGTGTCTTCCTCTCTCTCTGCCCCTCCGCAGCTTGTGCTCTGTCTCTCTCTGTCTCAAAAATAAATAAACATTTAAAAAATATTTTTTAAAGACATAGCGTAGCAGAATGGATAAAAAAAACAAAATCCATCTATTTTCTATCTAAAAGAGACTCATTTTAGACCTGAGGATACCTTCAGATTAAAAGTGAGGGGATGGAGAAATATTTATCATGTTACTGGAAAGCAAAAGCAAGCTGGAGTAGCCATACTTATATCAGACAAACGGGGCTTTAAGGTAAAGGCAGTAACAAAAGATGAAGAAGGTCATTCTATAATAATTACAGGGTCTATCCATCAGGAGATAACAATTATAATTGTCTGCACACCAAATTTGGAAGCACTCAAATACATAAAACAATCTCAAACAGAAACAATCTTATTGATAAGAATGTGCTAATTGCAGGGGACTTTAAAACTCCACTTACAGCAATGGATAGATCAACTAGACAGAAAATCACTAATAAAACAATGGACCAGAACAACACATTGGATCAGATGGATCTGACAGATATATTTAGAACTCTACATCCTGAAGCTATGAAATTCACTTTCTTCCCGAATGCACATGGTACATTATCCAAGATAGATCACATACTGGGCCATAAAGCAGCCCTCAAAAATACAAAAGAATTGAGACCATACCATGCACACTTTCAGATCACAATGCTATGAAACTTGAAATCAATCACAAGAAAATATCTGGAAAACCCCAAAAACATGGAAGTTAAAGAACACCCTACTAAAGAATGAATGGGCCAATCAAGCAATTTGAGAAGAAATTTTAAAATATATGGAAACAAATGAAAATGAAAGTACAACAATTTAAACTCTTTGGGATGCCGCAAAAGCAGTCCCAAGAGGAAAGTACATTGCCCTCCAGGCCTACTTCAAGAAACTAGAAAAAGCGCAAATATGAAATCTAACAGTGCACCTAAAGGAACTAGAAGCAGAGCAGCAAGAGCACCCCAAGCCCAGCAGAAGAAGAGAAATAATAAAGATCAGGGCAGAAATAAACAATATAGAATCAAAAATTAGTTGAACAGATCAATGAAACCAAGAGTTGTTTTTTTAAAAAATATAAACAAAATTGATAAACCTCTAGCCAGGCTTCTCAAAAAGAAAAGAGAGAGCACTCAAATAGACAAAATCAAGAATGAAAATGGATTTATTGCAACCAATCCTTCAGAAATACAAGCAATCATCAGGGAATACTATGAAAAATTAATGTGAACAAACTAGACAACCCAGAAGAAATGGACAAATTCCTAATCACACACACACTACCAAAACTCATACAAAAAGAGATAGAAAATCTGAACAGACTCATACCTAGTGAAGAAATTGAATCAGTTATCAAAAGTCTCCCAACAAATAAGAGCCCAGGACCAGATGGCTTCCCTGGGGAATTCTACCAGACATTTAAATCACAGTTAATACCCATTCTTCTCAAGCTATTCCAAAAAATAGAAATGAAAGGAAAACTTCCAGACTCATTCTACAAAGCCGGAATCACCTTGATTCCCAAAGGAGACAAAGACCCCCCCAAAAAAAAGAACTACAGACCAATGCCCTTGATGAATACAGATTCAAAATACCTCAACAAGATACTTGCAAATCAAATTCAACAGCATATAAAAAGATCATCCACCATGATCAAGTGGGATTCATTCCTGAGTTACAGGGCTGGTTCAATATTCGCAAATCAATCAATGTGATACATCACATCAACAAAAGAAAAGAAAAACCATATGATCCTGTCCATAGATGCAGAAAAAGCATTTGACAAAATACAGCATCCTTTCTTAATAAAGACCCTCGAGAAAGTCAGGATAGAAGGAACTTACTTAAGAATCATAAAAACCATTCATGAGAAGCCCACAGCTAATTTCATCCTCAATGGGGAAAAACTGAGAGCTTTCCCCCTGAGATCAGGAACAGGACAGAGGTGTCCACTTTCACCACTGTTGTTTGACATATGGAAGTCCTAGCATCAACAATCAGACAACAAAAGGAAATAAAGGGCATCAGAATTAGCAAAGATAAAGTCAAACGTTCACTTTTCGCAGAGGATAATACTCTACGTGGAAAACCTGACAGACTCCACTAGAAGCCTACTAGAACTGATCCATGAATTCAGCAGAGTCGCAGGATACAAAGTTAACATACAGAAATCGGAAGCATTTTTATACACCAATAATGAAACAACAGAAAGAGAAATCAAGAAACTGATCCCATTCACAAGTGCACTAAAAAACTATAAAATACTTGGAATAAACCTAATCAAAGATATAAAAGATCTGTAGGATGAAAACTATAGAAAACTTATGACGGAAATTGAAGAAGACACAAAAAAATGGATAAATATCCCATGCTCATGGATCAAAAGAATAAATATTGGTAAAATGTCAATACTGCTCAAAGCAATCTACACATGCAATGCAATCCAAATCAAAATTGCACCAGCATTCTTCTCAAACCTAACAAATAATCCTAAATTTGTATGGAACCACAAAATCCCTGAATAGCCAAAGTAATATTGAAGAAGAAAACCAAAACCACCACACTCCCCTATTGTTCCCACGCAGTCGTCTTGCTGATTGTATGCAAGTGCCAATGGGCACAATGACCAAGGGCAGCAGGCAACCTATACACCAGCACCAGTAACTGGAACTCCCAGGCCCTAGAGCCTAATGGGTGGGGCTCTGGGGCCTCCCCTTTGCACTGTGCTGTGGTCTCTTGTCCCGTTGCATATGCTCGCCATTCTTTGTGGTGTATTCCAGGGATACATCACCAGGACCAGGCTGGGCCATTCAGACTCAGTGCATATTTGACCTCAAGAGAAGTCAGAAGCTCCAGAGGGGCTCTCCAGCTTTTAGACTCCAACCTTGCTATCGTTTAGTTCAGAACCAGTTCAATATGGGTAATCACCTTAGTAAGTTTCTATGTTTCCCACTCTGCTGCCGCATCCCTGGCCTGGACGTGATCCATCCTTGGTCCGACCTGATCCCCATCCACCATCTGGCAGGGGCCACCCCACTGCTCCTTCACCTGCCCTGGATCCTGGGCACAGGCTCTTCCATTGGGATTGTCGGCCTTTACCAGCTAGCTTTCATGTCGAGTGGAAGAGGCAGTACCCCATCCCACAGGCTGCATGGACTTCTCTGGGCATCCTCCCCTTGGTGAATTGGAGTAACCCTCTGAAAAAAACCTGTGCTATCTTCTCCTAATTCAATGATGCGTGGGCACTCCAGAGCCATGAGAATCCCTCCTCTGGGATGCAAATTGACTCTCCAGCGTTCACCATCAGAGACGGGAGGGGCTGCGAAACCGGTCCCCTCCAGGTACTTCCCACTTTTGTGCCCAAATGAGATGGAGGAAAGGCCCAAAAAGAACCCACAGAAAAGTTGGAGGATCTTATAGAGACCAACGGATGGGATGGTGAGAACCGAGCCCCCCACAGCTGCAGGGATATATGGTTAAGATCTAGTCCCCTGGAGACCAGTGGACTTCTCGGCTCCAGGCAGAGCAGCCCTGCTCCTTTGGACCTCCACCCTAATCCTCCAGAAGACAGTTTGAGGAAGAACACTCACAAGGCTCTGATTAACTCCTCCCCTGAAAGCCATGTAGTCACCTCCTCGCATGGACCTGACTGAGATGTCGTGCCTCATACAGATTCAGCCATGTTCTCAAACCCAACCCCATGCTGCCTTACTGAAGGAGACATCAACAAAGGAAGTGTCAGGTGAAAACCGTCAGTCTTCTGAGAGCACATCACATAACCTGGATAGCCAGGAGGAGATACGGAGTGGTGAGCCTTCAGGCGTGACATCAACAAAGGAAGTATCCGGTGAAAGCATCAGTCTGTCGGCAGGAAAGAGAACCAGGCTAAGGAGTCTTCAGGCATGTCATCAAGGAGCCCCTTGCCCCCTGTAGCTGCCAGCAGTAGGCCCTGCAAATGGAAAAGATCCATGCCACCTTCTATGCTGCTGCCACCACCATAGTCACAGTTGCCCCCACCTCCTAAGCTTCCTTGCATAGCTATTGACAAAAACTTGGACACCTTGAAGAATACCAAATGTCAGAGGAATAAGATCTTGGAGGACAGAAGAGAGATCAAAGCAGACTGCTCGGACCCTCTGCCTGCCCCTGCATTCTCCATACATCCAACAGAGACTCCTAACTGTCTGCCTTCGGGCATTAACACTGTGCAAGTCCCTATTGCTACAGCGGACTTGGCTGACCAATCTTCCAGGCCCCTAATCCCATCTGTTCCTCCATCTTTACCACCAGATGTTATTGTTTCCACGTGCTTGTCCCTTGAGGGTTCTGGTGTCACCGCCATTCTAGTAGGCAAGCTCCCTGCAAACTGCAACCCAGCTTCTGACAGCGAAGCCATGGACACTACATCTCCATCACAGGCTTCCATCATCTATTCCTCCCCTGTGTCCAGGGACAACCATGTGCCACTTTACGTAATGCTTCCTGGTTCTGAGAAGACACCACCAAGTAGCAGCACTTTTGTGGCCCAGGAACCATTTGGACACAATGCCACTTCCAGTTTACATCCAGGCACTGGGGGCCCCCCCGTATATCCAGTTAGTGGAGCAGTGGGCCAGGACTTCAGCATGCCCACAGGTGGAGACTCTACAGTCTCCATGACCGAGGCTCATCCAGGCAAAGAAAACATCCCCCATGTGAAAGTGTTGCCATCCTGGAGAAGAGGTGCCAGTCAGGAGATCCGGCAGCCTCCCCCTTTAATCCAAGAAACAAGGGACCAACCGTCAAAAACTCAGGTGTTGAAGTAGTGGGAGAGGGCCATGCTGTTCCCAGGAATGGAGACTCAGCTGTTCCTGGTACCCATAAACTTAGTTGAGACCCATCTATACAAAGTAAGCCTAACCACGTGAAAGAGCTACCACTCTGGACAAGAGAGGCGTGTTAGGAGACATGGCAGTTTCCTCCTCAAATCTGAGCAGCAGGAGGCCAACCGTCAAAATCCCAGGTGGTGGAGTAGTGGGAGAGGGCCAGGCTGAGTCTACAGATGGAGACTCAGCTGTTCCTTGTAACTGTAAGCGCTCCCAGGACTCATCTACACAAAAACAAAGTGCTCCATGTGGAAGAGCCTCTATGTTGGAGAAGACACAGGTGTCAAAAGACATGTGTGTTCACCCCCTCACGTAGTCTCTGAGGCTTGCCATGCCACACTGCCTCTCTCGCAGTTGAAAGTGGCATCACTAACTCTGTGCTTGGACCCACTTGTAGTTCCCCGTTCCTTCCCAGTAATGAGTAGTCCACCTATCCAGCATACAGTCAGCAAGCATGGAGGGGACAAGGTCATTCTTCATGATGGCAGGACCTGGTATTCTTGCTTCACAGCAGAATAATTGTGGAGAACCCAAAGCAGATCCAGCAAGAGTTGTAGCAATGTAGACACTATCACATCTATGATGCCAGGCCTCTATGTCAGCACTCCCCCCCCCCGAAGAACACTGGGAGCTCACTTACCCTAACACAGGTGGTGCTCTGGGGAAGAACCCCACACCTGCTATGACTGGATACACTTACGGTCCCTTATCCACACATAGCACATGTGCCCCCCACTAAGCACAGTGCTGGTCATGCGATGGGGGATAGCACCATGAAATTTTAAACAACACTTGGGCTCGCTGTAGTCAGGTACTCCACTGGAGGAACAAGCACTGTATTTATCCTGGTCAACTGTGCCTGTGCTCTGGCCATGACTAGAGCACCTTCATAACCTACCTAGAGCTTCATCAGAGCCACCAAACAATTCCTTTCTTTCATCATGAATCTCAACAAATAAGGAACAAATATTCCTCTGCAAATTGTATAACTAGAAATGGACTTTGTTGCACCAGAAAGGGGCCCAACCCCTTTAAGTGACACTTAACCTGATCTCTTCATACGACAAGTGTGTACCTTGTGTGCACATGTGTATTTTTGTGTTGTTCTGTCCATGTGTGTGTTTTGGAGGGCAAGGGGCGCATGAGCCCCAGTGTAGAACTCCTCCAGAACAACACCAGATTCAAGAAGTTCCAATGGTGGAAAATAGAAGAAAGTTGCATCAATCATCAACTGTGCCATCCCTGGAGTGACCGTGAACGCGGCTGACCCAAGCTCCTGGCCAGTTTTCTCTGGTCTTGGAACCGGCAGGACACCACTGCTGTCTGTAGTGGTTTCCCCAACCGATTTGCCTCGATGGGCTTTTATCCTTCCGACATTGTGTACGTATACACATATGTGTATAAAACTTTGTTCTTATTAATCTGCCTTCACTCTTGTTTCTTTTTGACTCAGCAGTAGAGACAGGATTAACCTGTGTGAATGGTGATTGTTGAGCCACAATTAAGGATGCAGAATTTCCCATGTCACAGTGACTGGGATGTGGAAGTGGCTACATGTTCTACCTGCATGTGCTGACGTCTGCAGTCTGCATTTTGAATGTAAGGGATGACAGTCCAGGAGCAAGTAAGGTACAAAGGAGGGAGAGATGAGGTGACTCACCCTTGCCTCTTCTCTCTGTGTTTTGCTCTTCTCTCAGCCTGTTCTGACCTTACTAGAGGCTAGATATCACTGATGTGCCAAAGGAAACCACTCAATGATTTTTTAAATAAAATTTTTTTTAATGTTTTATTTATTTCTGAGAGAGAGAGAGAGAAAGCCAGCGAGCATGAGCAAGGGAGGGTCAGAGAGAGAGGGAGACACAGAATCTGAAACAGGCTCCAGGCTCTGAGCTAGCAGTCAGCACAAAGCCTGATGCAAGGCTCGAACCCACTAACCATGAGATCATGACCTGAGCTGAAGTCAGACACTTAACTGACTGAGTCACCCAGGCGCCCCTCAATGATTTTTTTTTTTAAAGAAATGTTTAAATGTTTTCTTGTATGTCTTCATATTTAATTTAGACTTAGGCCAGTCATTCTTACACATTCCCTTCATCAAGGGAGGATAGATTTGAGCCTGGAGGAACGAAGGGAGAAACAGCACGTACTTGCTCTGTAATTGCTGGAAATTTCAGTTTCTTTTAATTTATTGTGCTGCGTAAATCCAATAAAGAGATCCTCTTCAGTAACTGGCTGCTGTGATCCAAATTTCTAAAGTATCAAATCACACAAGTTACTATTGTGCCCAGTTCTGGTTGACCCTAGACTTTTTTTTTTTTCTGGGTCTCCACTGGACTTAAAAAAGGCAAAATTCTTGACTGTGTGAAGCCTACATTCTAGGTGCAGGGGAGCAGAAATGAAAATTATCTAGTATCTTAGCTGGTAACTAATGTTGTAGAGAATAAATCAGCATATGGAGCATTGACATTATAGGCAGAACCACAGCATTCAATTTATTTTTTTAAATATTTTTTTATTTATTTCTAGGAGAGAGAGAGAGAGAGAGAGCAGGAGAGGGTCAGAGAGAGAGGGAGACACAGACTCTGAAATAGGCTCCAGGCTCTGAGCTGGCAGTCAGCACAGAGCCCGACGCAGGGCTCGAATCCATGAACTGCGAGATCATGACCTATGCGAAAGTCGGACGCTTAACCGACTAAGCCACCCAGGCGCCCCCACGGCGTTCAATGTATAACTTTTTATTTTTTTAATTTTTTTTAATGTTTTATTTATTTCTAGGAGAGAGAGACAGAGACAACATGAGCAGGGGAGGGTTAGAGAGAGAGGGAGTCACAGACTGAAACAGGCTCCAGGCTCTGAGCCAGCAGTCAGCACAGAGCCCGACGCGGGGCTCGAACCCACGAACTGCGAGATCATGACCTAAGCGAAAGTCAGACGCTTAACCGACTAAGCCACCCAGGCGCCCCGCACAGCGTTCAATTTAAATGGTAGACAGGATAAGCCTCACTAGGAAGGTGGGATCTGAACAGGCCAGAGGGAGGTGAATGAAACAAATGTATGAGGGAAGAGCATTCCAGGTAACGGGAATAATCACTGCAAAAGCTCAGAGGAAAGGTACCTGATATCCTCAGGGAGCAATTATAAACTAACATGCTGGAATAGAGTCCGCAAAGGGAGGTAAGAGAGGAGGACAGAGAAGATGTGGGTTGAATTCCCTGCACCATTTATTGGTTGCACAATGACAAACAGTAGAGCCATCTTTCAAGTGTCTCAGTGAACCGAATGCTTTTTCCATGGCCTTTTTACTTTGCAGTACTGTGGAAAGGCTAAAATAAAATAAGGTAAGGAATTAATTTAAATCATCGTTGTTGTTTTGTTCCATAAATAAAGGTATATATATAGTAGATAGATAGAAAGATACATACATACATACATGGATGGATGGAGATAGGAGATATATAAATATCTATACTTAATGAGTTCCTTAGATAATAATGCTTTAGTTGCCTTCACCAGGCAATTCGAATAGGAGATTCCATTTTAACAGGAGCATAAAAGTGCCTACTTTTATGAAGTACACACGTGGAAAAATACAATAACTGAGCCTAAAAATGCACGGCATTGCTATTGCTCTGTGACTGCAGAGAATCGCCTGCCCTTTGTAGTCAGAACTGCCTCTCAGAAGCAGGATTGAAATCCAGTTTGCTTCTAATAGTCCTGGACCCTCTCTCAGCCATGCCTGGTATATATTACCAGAGACAGCTTTTAAACATTTGTACCTGCTGATTTTTTTAAAGCCTTCAAGCTAAACATAATATCCTGATAGGACAAACATTTAACAATTATGTGGTAGATGTAAAGAAGGTTTTAAATTTTATGTTTGTTTAAATATTTATTTTTGAGGGTTGGGAGGGTCCAAGAGACAAGGACACAGAGGATCTGAAGCGGGTTCCGAAGTGACAGCAGAGAGACTGATGCAAAGCTTGAACTCAAACTATGAAATCATGACCTGAGCCGAAGTTGGACACACAATCATGAGTCACCCAAGTGCCACTTGAATTTCATGTCTTGATGCACTTACACAGTAGAAGCAATTTCTATTTTTAAAAATTTGCTTTAATGTTTATTTTAGGGGAGAAGAGGTGCAGAGAGAGTGGGGGACACAGAATCTGAAGAAGGCTCCAGGCTCTGAGCCATCAGCACAGAATCCGACATGGGTCTCGAACCCACGAACTGTGAGATCATGACCTTAGTGGAAGTTGGATGCTTTATCTACTGAGCCACCCAGGCACCCCCTAGAAGCAATTTCTAAATAAACAGAAACATTTTATTGGTATGAGGGAAGTGGTAGCAGTGCGCTAAAAGCGTGGAATGTGGAGATGGACGGCTTGTATTAGAATCCTTGTTCTTCAACTTCTATTAGCTCTGTACCCCTACAAAGTTTCCACATCCTACCTGTGCCCACTGTTTTCTCATCCATAAACCAGGGGAAAGGATTCCTTTCTACCTTATGGGGTTGCTTGTGATAATGCAACTAATAATGCATTTGTAGCCTTTAGTGTCTAACATACAGGAGAACTCAAGAAACTATAGTTATTTATATTGTGTTAACTTTCACCTTAATCTCATGATTCTCTCAGTGCATGAGGCTGTGCACTGGAGCCCCTCTGCCTTTCCTTTCCCCTCATACAAATCATCTTCTGTGAATATGTGTTTGCTTTTATTTGTGCTGTTAGCATTTACATTTTGCCATACAGCTGTAGCAAAGTGTTCTGTGTTTTATCCACAGGTTGGCTCTAAGGGTTGAAAACAAATAAACTGTTTAGCATTTACATTTTGCCATACAGTTGTAGCAAAGTGTTCTGTGTTTTATCCATAGGTTGGCTCTAAGGGTTGAAAACCAATCAACTGTATTGGTAAAGTATCCCTTAGTCATGGGGGAAATAGTGTGATTGGATTGTATTTCCTACTCTGTCAGTATAGCGCTCCTTCTTTTCGTTAACATCGGTTGTTCAAAATCATACTACATTTTGGTTTGGTGTATGCTTCTCATATATTTTAAATGATTTTTCCTAACATTTGAACTATTTCCTCTTTTAATCCTTGCACTATTTGCACATTAAAAATATTTTATTTTCAAACTTGATATTCTTTTATTTACTTGGCTGGGTCCCTTCCTTTTCTAGAATGCTTGCACCTCCCCTCCTTAGTTTGAAAGCTATAACAATTAAGGATATGATCCAAGAAGAAAGGGAGCCAGAGGGACTCCTCAGACTGCCTTAGGCTAGGCCAGAAATGCTCACTAATTAAGAAAAATGCAGGTCTTGGGGCGCCTGGGTGGCTTAGTCGGTTAAGCGTCCGACTTTCGCTTAGGTCATGATCTCGCGGTTAGTGGGTTCGAGCCCCGCGTCGGGCTCTGTGCTGACTGCCAGCTCAGAGCCTGGAGCCTGTTTCAGAGTCTGTGACTCCCTCTCTCTCTGACCCTCCCTGCTCACGCTGTCTCTCTCTCTCTCCTAGAAATAAATAAAACATTAAAAAAAAAAAGAAAGAAAGAAAAATGCATAATTCTGGCCCTATCATCCTTTTTTTTTTTTCTTTTTTCTGGCCCTATCATCCTAATTGTGTAGCTTTTTAGGAATAACAGCAATATGGATTTCAGCCAGTACTCCAGGTAGTCTGTAGGTAGTTTGTACCAAACACTGGACTAGGCCTTAAGTGAAAGCCCACCAAAGGCCACAAATATTTTATAAGATTAAAAATTTTGTATAACACTTTGGGCTAAAACTCTTAGCAATAAGCAGGACATTTTCCCTACATCTATTTCTCAAGAACCAAAAGGCAGCTTGTGAAAATTTCCAGTAGTTCAGACTCCCGGATGCATGTCTTTCTTGCCCTAAATACATTCATTTTAGAGATCTAGAAACTACCTGACTCTGTCAGGCAGAGAAGGACAGATACCATATGTTTTCACTTATAAGTGGAACAGGAGGAACTTAACAGAGGACTGTGGGGGAGAAGAAAGGGAAAAAATAGTTGGGGAGAGGGAAGGAGGCAAACCATGAGAGACTCTTGAATATGGAGAACAAACTGAGGGCTGATGGAGGTGATGGAGAGGGGAAGAGGGGTGATGGGCATGGAGGAGGGCAATTTTTGGGATGAGCACTGGGTGTTATATGGGAACCAACTTGAGAATAAACTATAAAAAATAAATAAAATAAAATATACATGATAGTTCATATTGGAGGAAAATCTACATAAAATCTCTAAAATTCTGGGTTTATATACTTAAAGAAAAAGATTGAAACCCATTGTGGAATAAGCTATTGCATTTTTGCTTTGGTTAAGAATAGAAATAAACTGTATAAAATGATTACTTACCATTAAATATGTTATATAAATCTATTTGTTTGGGTTTGGACAACCCACAGATTACACAAGTCTTTTTGGTCAGCTTTCTTAGTGGCTATTATACTGAATGTATTTTTACTTATCCCTCATCAAGTGTGCTGATAATTACTTGAAGCTTTTAAGGAGCATAGAATAACAATATAAAATATTCCAAAAAATTGAAATATTTAGACATTTTTCATGTCTCCAAAAATTGATTATTCTAGGAGTGAGAAATCTTGAGAATTGAGTGAAAGCCAGATTTTACTTTCTGCATAATTATTGTCAGATAGGCATGTTCTAAAAGGTAATGACTCTGAAAAGTGGAAATGTATTTGTAGAACTTATTCTCTGGCATTATCCATTCGAATAAAACCCCAAACTTGCATAAAACTTGTTTTTATAGTAGCTGATAGTTGTCAAATTGTCAACAAAAGCAAGAAAACCCAAAAACAAATAAACAAGCAAATAAACAAATAGAAAACCAAACTATAATGTTTGACTACGTTTTGTTTCAATGAATCCATAAATATGATATTTCTTAGGATCATTTTAATATTTTACATTGGTTTTTAACTATTAACATTTGGTGTTAAAGTTTTCAGCTATGTTATAATAATGTAGTAACATAATAATCTCTGGGAGGAAGGTTTCATTTACACATAGCTAGAATGAGGTCTTATGAAACAAAGACCTCATTATTTTTTCCAACGTATCTATCACATGTACTTATCTAAATGATATCAGAGATAATTAAAAGTAAACTTCACTTGTCAAGAAAAGTTATTCAGAGTATGGTGTGTCTTGATGTCACTCTTATTTTATAGGAGCAAATATAGTAACCACTATGAATTACATTTTTTTACAGGTTCTTATGTTTATCTTAAATTGCCTTTCACCAAACTTTTGAGCTTCCTGTCAAAGATTGCCCATAAGCTGTGCCATGACTAAAATATAAACACTCAAATTTTTAAAAGGAGCACAAATTTGTGATACAAAAAAATCTTTAAAAAATAAATGTGTGTATTATTATGTACAGTAATAAGATAAGGTCATATCTGGACCAATAACTAAAAACCCAGAGTAAGCTACCAGCCTTATTGATGCATTCCATTTCAAATATCACTTTTTTAAAGCTACCAAAGAAAAAATAATTCTGCCTTCTACATAATTATGGATTCAGAAAACATTGCTTTATCAGCTTGTAGGAATAAAATACTTTTAAACATATTAAATAAAAATTTCTTTAAACTATTGAGCATTGCAGAAGTAGTAATGCATGTTTGATTGCTATAGTCCATTCTTAAAAGCATACAGTTGAAAATCTTAATCTGTTATGAGAAAGCCTTTGAATATTCTACGCTTTCTAATGGAGAAGTCAAACCAATAAAATAGAGCCAGCAGTTTTCGGTGGAATGTGAATAGATTATATTCATAATTAATGCAATTGAATTTATAATTACTCAGTTCATGGACTATACTTACTGTTATTTGTTCCATTTCCCAAGGAAATGAACTATTAGTCTACTCATTGGTGAACTCAATAGTTCTCTTTTACCTAAATTTCCCTTTTAAAGTTTTTGTTTTTAATTTGAGAAGGAGAGAAAGAGAGCCCATGAGCAGGAAAGGGATGCAGAGAGAGAGAGAGAGAGAATCTTAATCAGACTTCACAATGAGTACAGAGCCTACACAGTTCTCAATCCCATGACCCCGAGATCATGACCTGAACCAAAATCAAGGGTCCAACGCTCATACAACTGAGCCACCCATGTGCCCCTAAATTTCCCTTGTAAACTGAATATTTCAACATACTATAAATATATAGGTAAGTATGTGGATATGAATAAGAATACCTATGAAAAATTATCTAATAAGCAAAGCTCAAATTCTATATCATTTGAGTCATTAGATTTTTTAAAATTCACGATAGCAAACCTCTCTTTTTCTAAGATTGGGACTGGCCCTAATGAGGTTATGGAAAGTAAGGAGCAGAAGTACATTCTTCTAAGGAGAATGGACATTTAAGTGCAGAGCTTTTAAATGTTATTCTATAATTTTAATATAAAATTAATCTTGCCCTTGGATCATCATACTTTCCCCCAAATTTTAGGTATATTCTCAATCTATTTCCACACAATACTGAAAATGTCCTTCTATTTGGCCACATTGATCTCTATGTCTTATTAGTACAGTATTTTGAAGTACAATTATGGGAGCAATGCTGCTTGAGGACCAGATGGTAAATTAAGTCTTTTTCAAAGTCAACAAAATGCTAACCATAAATAGGTTAAATTTCCATTCTTGACGATGCAGGCATTTGAACCAGCTAACTCTGATGTTTGTAAATACAGTATATCACCAGTGATTGCAAATTAAGGCAGATATGTAGGCTGTATAATTTATAATATAATCTGGGAATTCAATCCCCACAGAAAAATACTTAGGACACTTAACACCAGATATATGATGCTCCCCCAGTACTGAGAACATAAGAGTTTGTTAACTTTTGTCCATGACTTTAAAAATAGATTTCATTGCTCAAATTTAACTGCCTTCTCTGGATTTTTTATTCTGTTGCATTGATCCCTGTCTGTTTTTGTGCCAGTATCCTATTTTGATCACAATCACTTCGTAGTGTGATTTGAAATCTGAAATCATGATACCTCCAGTTTTGTTCTTTTTCAAAAGTGCTTTGTAGCAGTATTATTTACAATAGCCAGAATATGAAAGCAACCGAATTGTCCATCAATCAATGAATGGATAAAGAAGATGTGGTATATATAGACAAGAGAATATTATTCAGCCATAAAAAAGAATGAGATCTTGCCATTTGCCATGAAATGGAAAGACCTAGAGAGCATACCCACCCACATGTCCCAAGAACAATATTTTAATGGCTAAATCTAGTAACTTCTTATCAACATTCCTCTTTCTTGGTCCTTCTGAATGCTCTGGCATTATTGATCACTTCTCTTTCTGGAAACTCTGTTGGCTTCCAGGCACTGACTTCTATTCCTTTTTCTTTGAATATTCTTCCTCACTTTCCTCTATTATCAACTTATTCTCTATATCTCTACTGAATTCTATTTTTTTCATTTTTCTATCTTAGGCTTTAGTTTCTGCTAGCTCCATGCATTCTCTCTGGGTGGGTATATAAATGCTGGCAACTTTAAGTTACAGGTACACATTTTATAGAATATACTACTTGAATATATTATAGGCAGTTCTAATTCAATAGAACACAAACTTGCTACATTATTTTCTTTCTCAGTAGCTCTTCTTTCTGAGAATTCTTTGAAGACGTTATCAAGCATCAAGCAGTTTTTCATATCTTTTTTCTAGTTGATTACAAAAATTTATATGCTGTCTTTATCTCTAATACTCACAGACAATCTAATTTTTTGCAACCAGAGGAATTTTTCTAGAACAGAAATCTATCCTTGTCACACATCTAATTAAAATATTTCATTGGTCATCAAAACATAAAGGTGATTTCTGAAATCTTTAGCATGGAATTCAAGGCTTTTCATGATGAAGCTCTGTTTCTCTCAACCTCATTCCTGCACTCATTCATTCATCAGTTTGTTTGTATCTGCCAATCTATTAGGCATTAAGAATATGAGGTCAAAAAATTATGCACAGTCCTTTTCCCCCTAGATCTTTTAGACTTACCCACTTCCACTGTACCCACATGGACTGTTCTACCTCTAAAAATGTCTTGATCTTTCTTGCATCAGATCATTGCCCCTGTAATTGTCACTTACTTGATTGCCTTTGTATTCTTTGGTCATCCCACAATGTCCCACTCATCCCTGAAGTAACTGAAATTGCAACATCTTTCTTCAAGTTTTAAATAATTTCTCCTACTTAAATTCCACTAAAATGTTCTTCAAACTGCCATTTAATTTTAACTGTAATTATTTAATAGTATACAGAAACTAATATGCAATATTACACTAATGTATATTATTATGTATTACAGGTACTAAAAGAAGGTCTTTGGAGTTAGTAAAATTCAGTCTCAAGAACCGACTTCATCATCTATTATCTGTGTGATTTATTCTAGGAAAATTACTTAGGCTGTCTGTGCTTCTCTTTCTTGGTATATGAAAAAGGCTTAATAGATCTAGATATATATCTTAATCCAGATAACTAAATTTATGTATCTCTACAAACCTATTTACTGCTATAATATGTCTTTGATTTAAGGGCAGAGATTCTGATATGTAGATAATATACACACAGTTGATTCAATGCATCTTATAAAATGCATACCAATACCCATATATGAAAGTGCCCCAGTCCCTGTCCTCAACATTGTCCACTTTACTTGATTAAGGTGTAGACATTAATAAGAATGGTTGGGTTAAATAAACAGCAGTGTTTATAACAGAACATGTGCTTATGTGGCATTTTAAGCCATGCCTATATGACATTAGGCAGGTCATTTAGCTACTCTGAAGTTCAGTGTCTGAATTTATAAAGTGAGAATGTAGTAGTATAGTTTTTTTCAGTTCTAAATTTCATTCTAATATTTAATTCCATAATCTATGGAACTCTGGTTATAAAAGAATTATAACAATGATACCAGAAACTCTGACTGTGCTTCATTGATTTTAAAATTTTTATATGACTTATCTATTTTATTCTAACAATCTTGTGAGATGAGCAAGTGAGATGAGCTATTATTTTTTAAGATGAAACAACTGATGATAGTGCTCAAATGACACAGAAACATCAGATACCTAGTTAAAATTAGTTCTTCTCTTTTCCCCGTGTCATGCCACTGTTTCCAAGTGGGTTCGGGACTCATTGGAGGTCTCGTGGCTCTAAGATGATTTCATAAACCTTTAGTAGAAGCAATCTTTGTAATCGGGATTGTGGGAAATTTTTTTTTTACATTTTGTTTTTTTCAATCATAAGAAAAATCTACCTATTCATCCATGTATCTACCACTGACATTTGCTTTATAATTTTATGACAAGTGACACAATGTAGTTTGAAAATGTAGAAAGGAAAACAATAGACCAAGCATCCAAGCCTTTAAATTCCCATCTCTTTTCTTCCTCCCACTTAGATAGTCTCTTTTATCTACAACAAATTTCCCATGTACAGAACAGAAAATAGGAACCACTCAATGAATTCTCCATGATGATACCTACATCTATAAAGGGACATTAGAGCAATCCCAAAGTCCTATTTGGCCATTAATTTCAATTCTCTAACTCTTTTTTTCTAAGCCTTTTCTTAAGCGGCTTACAAGCAGTAGAGACGCTAAATTATTATGTAAATTGAGATTCTTACCGACTCTGAAAGTACGCAACCAGATAAGGACTACAGAGAAAAGCCACGGCAGGAAATGGAGCAGCCACGGATTATCAAACTGCAGAATGTGCCTGTGCAACCAGTACATCTGGTGGAGACACGGATGTCCTCATAAATAGGAGATTTCTGAGCTATTGTACCACTAGACTGTGATTTCCTTGAGTAAGAATCTGCTTATAATTCATCTTTATGTCCATAATATTCCATTGTAGGACACAGAGTAGGTATCTAATTAATATTTTGTAAAAGAGGAAAGAATGAATATGGGATGTGTGAAGTTGGGCAAAATACTTAATTGTGTCTATTGTAACATGGTACTAATAATAGTTACTTCACAGGATTATTGTAACTTTTAAATGTGCTTGGCATTTGTTTAATGCTCAGTAAATGTTAATTTCTTTTTCACTAACCTTTAATGAATTAAACAATAATCGCTATTTTAGTTAGGATTTTTTTTGAGCAAAGGTCCTAATCTATTAGTGTGCACAGAATATACTGGAAAGAGCAAAAATGTTTGTGATTACTGTGCAAAATAATTTAAAAAGGTCATTGATGTAGGGAAATAAACTGAGGATAAAACGACATGAATCAAGTGAGGTCATGCCATTAAAGACTTCAAATTCCATACTCAATAATTTCAACTTTTCCTTTTACGAAATGGGAAAGTATTGTAGTTGGCAAGAGCCGTATTTAAATTTACGATTTAGAAACAGTCTATGAGCAACAGTTTAAAGTTAGAATTCAAGGGTGCCTATCCTCAAAGAGGTCCAGACAGGACATGGTAAGCATCTTTGATGGAGGCATTGGCATTGGGTATGGAGTGGAGTAGATGGAGGTGGAGGTAAACCAAATTTAGGCACTATCTTGGTAGGACTTGGTAGGACTTACAGATTAGATGTAAGGAACACAAGAGAAGGATCTGAGGATGGCTCCAATATTTCTAATTTTAAAATTAGGTGAATGATTGCTATTGATATTCACCAAGATAGGAATAACTTCTATGACCATATAACTGGATAAAGGCTCATTGGAAAAAAATGATAATAATTGCTAAAATATAACTGTCATTTACTAAGCACCTAAATGGCCATGCTTTATCTTATTTAACCCTCATACTGCTTCTTTGAGGTAGACATTATATTTAACATTTTACACATAAGAAAAATGAGACTCAGACATACTAAGCGACGTGTCCAAATTCACCAAATGGAGCAAGAATTTAGAGTACATATGTTATTTTAAAGATTATGTCTATAAATTGTATGCTATATTATGTATCATTAAAGATTTGGAAAATTAGTCTAATGAGGAAAAGGCAAACATTTGGCATTTTTTAGCCCAGAGAAGTAAGGACATGTTAGTAGCATGAAACTTTTTTATATGGAAGATGGAAAAACGCCTTTTTAAAAGAACACCAAAAAAGGTCAATATTTCAGAGTTAGACTGAGGTCAAAGCAACACAGATAAGTTATTTAAAAGACTTTGCTAAGTCAAAGAAGTCTAAGACATCTAATCAAAATAGAATTGAAAAGTTTGAAAATCACATCTTTGGAGAATGGTGTATACAAATGTAAAAAATGTCTTACTAGATTCACATCCCAAGAATAATACTCTGGAAAATGTTGAAGGAAATGTATGGCTTTTTTTGCTTTGGAAATGTTTTAATATTATACACATTTTGCTTAAAAACTTGTCAGCGATGGTTGTCCTATTTGACAAGAAAGAAGCAGCTCTTATATAGATTAGTAAGTAAATTTAAAATTGCAGCCGCAAGGGATGCCTGGGTGGCTCAGTCGGTTAAGCGTCCAACTTGGGCTAAGGTCACAATTTCAGAGTAGTGGGTTCGAGCTCTGCGTCGGGCTCTGTGCTGATGGCTCAGAGCCTGGAGCCTGCTTCAGATTCTTCGTCTTCTTTCTCTCTTCCCCACCCCCGTTCATGCTCTTTCTCTGTCTCTCTGTCTGTCTCTCTCTCTCTCTGTCAAATAAATAAACATTAAAAAATAGCTACAGCAAAATAAGCCAAAAAAAAAAAAAATAAGGTGTGACCAAGCAATAGGCATAAAGGAAGGAATATGAATGACCAATAGCATATGGTGAACACGCTTCTTATTATTAATCAAATAAAGGAAAATTAAAAAATAATAATACAAAATTATTCATTACATTTGCAAATATATTTCCAATACTCTTTTCATATAGTATAAGGGAAAGCAGCTTTAGATGGGAATGTTCATTGGAATATAATAATAATAATAAACACTTCTAAGGGTTTCCTCTTTGGCAGATATTCTTATGATTATTTTTGCCTACTTTATCTATTAAATCTTCACAGCCATTATATGGTGTATGATGATAAGGAATCCCACTGTACAGATAAGGAAATTCAGCCACATGGAATCAGCCTGTGGTCACATAGGCAGCTTGACCCCAGAGCCTGCATTCTTCTCCCCAGAAAGCTACATTCTAACTGAAGGGTGACTTAAATGATTAGTTAAATGTGCAAACCCTACAACTCACCAATTCAAGGATTTCTTTTAAAGAAATGATTAAGGCTTTGACAAAAATTGATGTACAAGAGTAGACAGTGTAGCATTTTATATAATAGTAAGAAATCAGAACAACTCAAGGTCCAGCAGTTGTGAATTAATGATTATAAATCAATACTACAGATGGAATCTGCATTATAATACTTAGAGATTATTAAATTTCATGGAGGATGATTGTAGTATGTTTAATTGGTAAGAAAATTTCAGAAGAGTCTATATAGTATAATTACAATCTTTAAGAACACAAACCTACACACACACACACACACACTTGAAATTTTGAGATGTTTCTTTATAGAAGTGTTAACATGTTTATCCTTGAGGCGTTGGTGATTTTTAATTGCATGTCTGTATATTCTAACTTTTCCATGGTGAGTATGTTAAAACAGTGTTTTGTCATAATCGCAACCTCAACACATGTGATTCTTCATGATACATGAGAACTGAACAAATCCAGCAGAAATATGAAGGGCAAAAAAATCCATAACTGTCAAAAGGGTGAAAATCTGCATCTTTCAACAAATATCTGAAATGTGCCTCAAGGACAAAGAAGACTTCCTCTAAGTTGTATTGACAGGAGTAAACAATGGAAAGGCTGTCTTCATTTCCCACTAATGTATCTGCTAACACTTGCTTTTAGTGGTTCTGAGAGTCTGTTTAATCCCTGTGTGTCCTAGATGATGGCACTTTCACAGCTTCCTGTGGTAGGTAGATTATTCTAAAAACTCAGTTTTTATAGTCAGAGGACTCCCAAGAATCCATTCTAAAGGCTCTCCCTCAATTTCTTCCTGCTCAGTCTTCCTTGCCTCTTAGCAATTATTGATTGTTTCTAACTTCTGCAGCCTGACTCATCCTTCAGATGTTTATGGCAGCAAACCTGTACTGTCAGTTATTTCCTTTGTAGTATCACTCATTCGTATCCTCATCACCTTAGTGTGACTTCTCTGTATTTCCTACAATTGGGTTCAAAATCATGTGGTTTCCCATCGTGCTTAAATCTCTCATTCGTGGTGTCGAGATTTAAAAATATCTTTTTAGAAAACATAATAGGTAGTCAGACTATGATTTACACACTCTTAACATTTTGGCCCAGAGAAAATTTACCCAAAATATGAACATAATGACTTCTCCTTCACTTTGTATAGTAAGCAGAAATATGAGCAATTTATTTTCTGTGGGTGAATGCTTTACTGCAAAACTTATTGACCTTTTAAGCCTATGTTCTGGCAGACAGTGTGACATTCTGCCCAAGGCCATGATCCATGAGGTTTTCCCCATAGGTTGTTAGGAGGAAGAGGAAGGATAATGTGCTGAAGGCACCCAGGAATTGTTTTGCCAATTTTTTGCTGGACTATGTGAAATCTGTCTTATTAGAAAATACAGCACAGGCTTTGGAACCAGGCAAACCTAGAGATAAAGTCAAATCTGCCACTCACCAGCTATATGATCATAAGCGTGTTGGGTAAAGCTTTTGTTTGTTTCAACCTTTGTTTCTTTATTTATAGGAAGAGGATACTAATATCTACCATATAGTATTTCTTTGAAGATTAATTAAAGCAATAAAGTATTTTTTTTATTCAAAAGATCTTCCATGAAAGTTTTTTGACTACATTAAGGATGTAATTAACTTTTTGCACTTCATAGTCTTCTCAAGGGTAAAATGACAGCCCTTAAACATGGATTCAGATCTTCTTGATAAGTGTTCCAGTAATGCTCAGTTTCTTTTTACACTGTCCATGGCTTTAAATGTTCATTTCAATCCAAATGAATGGCATTTCTTGACCAAAAATTTTATTAACTTACTTCATTTGTTATTAGCATTCGTCATGATAACAACTGCCATTCATTAAATAAATCTTACTGAGAAAATGATTTCTTATGAACAAAAATAGAAGTATGCCTGAGGACTCAGCTATCTCTCTTAATTAGGAGGCACATGTCCCTGTTTAGGGACCTGCCACCTGATACTCTCCCACGGTCCTTTAATGAAGATTCATCTGTTTGCTTTCTAAATGTTGTCATTAATAAGTCAAATTATACAAAAGTATCTAGACACTCTTTTTTTAAAGTTTATTTATTGATTTTGAGAGAGAGGGAGAGAACAAGTAGGGGAGGGGCAGAGAGAGAGGAAGATTCCCAATCAGGCTCTGCGCTGCCAGTGCAGAGCCCGACTTGGCACTCAAACTGAACAACCATGACATCATGACCTGAGCTAAAACCAAGAGTCAGATGCTTAATGACTGAGCCACCTGGGTGCCCCTTCCTAGACTTTCTAATTTTAGATCACAGTTGACCGTTTTGTGACTTTTAATAATATATTCTACTAGTTACATCCATGGACTTTGTGTTAGGAAGACCAAGGGAATCTATTTCTAGAGTTATCATATATATTGTACACATAGGTAAGTTACTTACCCTGTCTATACTTACATTCTTAATCCATAATAATAGTCTCTGAGTGATTATTTGAAGTATTTGTTTAGATAATGTTAATAAAGCATTTAGTACAAACCTTGTCATATTTTAAACACTCAATGTAACTATTTAATATTATTAAAATTCAATTTAAAAAGTCACTGTATATATATTTATTTATTTACATATAATTTTGAGGCTATGACACTAAAAACTCAGGAAATCTTGCCATTTGTGACAGTATCGACAGACCCGAAGGACATTATGCTAAGTGAAATAAGCCAGACATAGAAAGACACATACTATATTATCTCACTTCTTTCTGGAATCTTAAGTAGTCCAACTAAAAGAAACAGTATAATGGTGGCTCCTGAAGGGTTGGAGGAAATGGGTAGGGCAGATAATGATCAAAGGGTACATGGTTTCAGTAATTTGAAGAGCTATTATAGAGCATAGTGCCTATAGCTAATGATAAGCTATTGTATACTTAAAGTTGCTTTACTCATGGACCTCCTTAGCGAAGCCTTAACAGTGCCAATATAAGCTGCTAACCATACCAGTGTTTTTGCCAACTCTATGGCATTCTCCACCTTGGACTGTACCTCTTTCTCTTGTCTGCAATATGCATTCCCAGCCTCATAGTATTTCCTTTCCCATGTTCTCTTTATCTGCTCTGAGTTTCAGCTGCAGAAGTTTTTTTTTTAATGGAAAAAATGAAAACAATTTTTAGTCCCGATGATCTACTCAAGATTCTCACGAATGGCAGTTGCTCCCATTAATAGGAGACAATCTTATCCCAGGTTCTCTTTTCCTTTCTTACCAGCTATTTATCACAAATATTGACACATTCTCTTTTGTTGTGCATTTAGTTTTCTCTTCTCTCAGCAAACAGCCTTGATTTTCTGTAACAAAAGTGACAGTGGATAGCTGATCCAGAAAACAAATAATTTTACTCTTAGAACCCTGGATAGGCTTGAGGGGACTGTGTATATCCATTAATTTAAAAATATATATGTATTACTTCTTGTCAAATATACATTCGTTCTGCTGTGGATGTTTTCCACTATCTTGTGATGATATCATTCCTTATGGAGGAGCTTGATCAGTTTCTCCTTCCTCCTCAAGCCTTCACTCTTTTCAAGTCTTCTCTTGCTTACTGATTCACAGAGAGTAAGACTATTTAATATGATATTGCAATTTAATTTGTATGCATTCTGACGGATGATTTCATGCATTTTTCAGTGCTTTCTCTAGCCTGAGAGGAAGTGTGTTTTCTTTAAACCTACATCCTCCCACAAATTAGTTCTCAGCCTTAACCTGAACCAAAAAGATGATTGCAAAGAGAAATAGAGAATTAACAGGATGAAGATGAAAAATTCCTCTTAAAGGGTGAGCAAAAGTTTAGCCAGGTTGCCTTAGTTTTAGATACATCAAAAGCAGAGCCTGAGACTAAGGCTTATTTGCAGGTAGTTTGTTTGGGAATTGACCCTAAGCAGCATAGGTGAGGGACAGCAGGAAAAAAGCAGAGAAGGTAGGACATCCATATTATAAGTATATGTTATTGGGTGGAAAACAAAGACGGATGACTGATTATGATTATATGGAACTTTCTTGGGAACTTTTCACAATATTCTTACAACTATCCATGCAGAAGTTGAAAGAAGAAACATTTATTTATGTCCCATATTGATCAAAAATGGGTTTTACCCAAAAAGTACAAAAACACTAATTTAAAGGGAAACATGCACCCCATGTTTGTAGTATCTTTATTTATAAGATATGGAAGCAGCCCAGGTGTCCATCAATTGATGAATGGATAAAGAATATATATGTGTGTGTCTGTGTCTGTGCGTGGTTGTGTGTGTGTATATTTCTATAATATTATTCAGCTATGATAAAGAATGAAATCTTGACATTAGCAATGGCATGAATGGAGCTAGAGAGTATTATGCTAAGCAAAATAAGTCAGTCAGAGAAAGACAGGTACATATGTTTTCATTCATATGTGGAATATAAGAAACTCAACAGGAGACAATGAAGGAAGGGAAGGGGAAAAATATTTTCAAACAGAGAGGGAGGCAGATCATAAGAGATTCTTAAATACAGAGAACACTTCAGGAGGGCATTTATTAGGATAAACACTGGGTGTTGTATATAAGCAATGAATCATGGGAATCTACTCACAAAGCCAAAAGCACACTGTATACACTCTATGTTAGCTAACTTGACAGTAAAAAAAATTTTTTTAATGAGAAAAAAAGAGAAAGAGAGAAATGAAAACAAGAAACAAATGCTTAATTGTAGAGAACAAATTAATGGTTAGCAGAGGGGAGAAGATGGGGGCTTGGGTTAAATAGGTGAAGGGGATTAAGGAGGGTACTTGTCTTGATAAGCACTGGGTGTTGTACAGAAGTGCTGAATAACTATAGTTTACTCCTGAAACTAATATAACACTGTATATTAACTAACTGGAATTACAAAAAAAAAAAAAAAAAAAACTAACTAACAACAACAACAAAAACACCAGCAAAAAAATAACAACTTAAGAAGCCAAAAAAGTGGTGAAAAAGAAAAAAAATGAAGGGCCTCACAGGCATCAATTTCTCCTGTACTAATTCATGACTATCAGGCAAATTTCCACAAGCATCTCACATGGTGACATCAGAGAAACCCACGGCAGGATATGAAATGTACACACACAACCCCACACCTAAATCAAACTCCTTGAAGCCACTACAGAACTATTGGTACACAGTGTCTCAAGTCAGAAGTGAGACCAACAGGGTTTGAAGAGATACAAAAGAAATATCTAATTCACAGGTCAAGGGAAGAAAGGTAGCAGAACCTTTCTGAAAAACAATACAGTGTTGTGGGCCAAGATTGACAGAAACAAAAAGTAATGCAGCAAGAGTACTCATCTGAAACAAGGTGTGGTGAGACAAGAAACTGGAGGGGTAGATGGAACTTTCATGCCATGCTAAGAAACTTAGAAATAATTCTATAATTAATGGGAAATAAAGGAATGATTTAAAGGGATGTAATGATTGCAAATGTTTCAATCTGTAATAAAGCAGTTGGCAAGAATCAAGATAAAAAATAATGTTTGAAAGCAATAAATGGAATGAAAGAAGAAAAAAAAATACTTGAAAGGTTGGGATTTTTGTTCCCAACAACAAATGGTATGTCAGGTCAGTGTTTTTAAACTGGAGGCAATTTTGCTTCCCAAGGGACAGTTAGCAATTTTTGTTTGTCACAACTGGGAAGATGCTGCCATATGGATGGAAGACAAAGAGGCTGATACATATTCAACACACAGAACAGCCTCCAGAAACAAAGAATTGTCCAGCCCCAGTGTCAATAGTACCAAGGTAGAGAAACAATAGATTAGATACTTCATTTTATTTTATTTTTTTTAATGTGTTTTTTTTTTTTATTTCTAGGAGAGAGAGAGACAGCGTGAGCAGGGGAGGGTCAGAGAGAGAGGGAGGCACAGACTGAAACAGGCTCCAGGCTCTGAGCTGGCAGTCAGCACAGGGCCCGACGCGGGGCTCGAACCCACGAACCGCGAGATCATGACATAAGCGAAAGTCGGATGCTTAACCGACTAAGCCACTCATGCGCCCCTAGATACTTTATTTTAGTGCAGCCAAAGGACTTAAGTACACATATACATAGCTTGATGGCATTGAAGAAATAACAAAGTAATAATGAATTATTAGAGGAAGATCCAGTGGCAGAGAAAAAACCAAAGTGGGTAAGGTTTTTAAAACTTTGAAATTTAATTTTCTGCAGTAGATTTTTTATAATCTTATAATTGGATAATTGAAAGCACTGTTGCATCATAAAATTACTTATTCTGATTGTCCAGTTATTTTCAGGTATTTCCAGGGGCAAAAACCTTTATTCAAATGAAATTTTAACTGGTGACCAAACAAATATATGAGATACATCAGAATTCCTCTGGCTGAAGTTGGTTTAAAGAGTTTTTGTGAGGTGAGGGAAGCAAAACGTTGCCCACTGGGCCCAGCAACCACCAATGTGGATTATGTGGGAACTTGTCAGAGCCCCCAAGGACTCCATAGAACACAGCTAGCAAAACAATGCAGGTTCTGGGACTCTTGCATATATAATAAGAATTTAAACTTTAGGAAACAGTCAAATTTATTGAGTAATACATTTTTATTAAAAGACAATGTAACATAACCAGAGAAAGAGAAGCATAACTCTGGGTATGGGGCTACTTTAAAAACTTATAAGGAAAGTGGGGTAACTTTGAGTATAGGCAAACTCAGAATGGGAATCCGAGATAGTCTGTTATTCCTGGAAAATCCAAATGTCAAGTTAAAGGCATGGAAAAGCAAAGAAAATAAGAAGGAAACAGACCTCCCCCGCCCCCCACACATACCTCTGTCCCTAGAGAGACAGAATAGCAGAAGGTTTTGAGATCAGTGATAAAAATTTAAATACTTACTCAAAATCATATTATGTGACCTTGACCCAGTTCCTTTAACTCTCTAACACTTAATTGGTTTATCTATGAAATAAGCTTTTTTGAAGTGATGGAAGTAAAGTACTTTCCACTAGCAAGGGCTTAATTATGGATTTCTTAAAAAGAAAAGTCTTCCCCCACCCACCCTCCATTCAGCACCATACTATTATAGACTACCTCTCCCAAAACTGTACATGTATAAAGTAAATAGTAATGGTGACCTTATGCACATTTGATTTTTAGAAATTATGGCATCACAGCAAGAGCATTCATGCCAAATAAAAAAAATCAGTTCTAGGTAGATTAAAAACCTAAATGTGAAAGGCAAAACCATAAAGCTTTTAGCAGATAATACTGAAGAACACATTACTATCTTTGGTAGAATAGAATTTCTTAAACAAAACACAAAAAGCAATAGCCATGAAGAAAAAGATTAATAAATTCAACTGTTAAAATTACAATAATAATTTCACCTTCTTCAAAAAGATATCATTTTTTAAAAGTGTAGAAGCACCATAGAATGGAAAAAGGTATTTTCAACACATATAGCTGATAAAGGAATTTTATCCAGGCTATTTTTGATAAGGAAGAAAACCCTAAAAAAAGTCAAACAACCGGAGAGAAAGACAGGTAAAAGACTTAAAAGGACATTTCACAAAAGAGGGAACCAAATTACTAATAAGCAAATATAAAGTAGTAAACTTCAGAAGTCAAGGAAATGCTAAATAATTTCATTTTGCTTAATATTAATCTATGTTAAGGATATAGAACTGCAAGAATTGTCATACATGGCTACAGGGATTATAATTTGGCACCACTTTGGTAAAGTTCCTTGTTTACCACTTTGATAAACAGGATACCATAATGTAGAAATGTTGAAGACGTATTTCCTGGTATTCAAAAATTTCACCCCTGGAATGTGAGAAGACAAAACAAAACAAAAAAAGATCAAAAGTAACAAGACTAGAAAGAACCAGAGAACACCATCAGGAACTCCAACTCTACAGGCAACACAAGGGCAAGAAGTTTGTATCTTCCAGTACTCACTCTAAATGTCGATGGACTAAATGCTCCAATCAAAAGACATAACAGAATGGATAAGAAAACAAGATCCATCTATACATTGTTTTCAAGAGACCCCTTTGGATCTAAAGACACCCTCAGATTGAGAGTAAGGAGATGGAGAATCATGTTTCATGCTGATGGTTGCCAAAAGAGACCCAGAGTAGCCATACTTATATCAGAGAATCTAGATTTTAAAATACTGTAACAAGAGATGAAGAAGGACATTATATCATAATTAAGGGATCTATCCACAAAGATCTAACAATTGTAAATATTTATGTCTCCAATATGGAAAAATGTATAAATTAATCACAAACATAAACTCATTAATAATAATACCATAACAGTAGGGGACTTCAACACCCCACTTAGAGCAATGGACAGATAATCTAAACATAAAATCAATAAGGAAACAATGGCTTTGAATGACACACCGGGTCCGGATGGACTTAACAGATATATTCAGAAAATTTCATCCTAAAACAGCAGAATACACACTCTTCTCGAGTGCACATAGAACATTCTCAAGAATAGATCATGTAGTGGGGCACAAATCAATCCTCAGCAAGTACAAAAAGATCAAGATCATACCATGCATATTTTCAGACCACAATGGTATGAAACTCGAAGTCAACCACAAGAAAAAATTTGGAAAGACATCAAATACTTGGAGACTAAAGAAAATCCTACCAAAGAATGAATGGATTAACCAATAAGGTAAAGAGGAAATTAAAAAGTACATGGAAGGGGCGTCTGGGTGGGTCAGTTGGTTAAGCATCCTACTTTGGCTCAGGTCATGATCTCTTGGTTCGTGGGTTCAAGCCATGCATCAGGTTCTGTGCTGGCAGCTCAGAGCCTGGAGCCTGTTTTGGATTCTGTGTCTCCCTCTCTCTCTGACCATTTCCCACTCATGCTCTGTCTCTCTCTGTCTCAACAATAAATAAACTGTAAAAAAAAAAAAAAAAAAAAAAAAAAGAACGTGGAAGCCAATGAAAGTGATAACACCACAACCCAAAACCTCTGGGATGCAGCAAAGCCATTCATAAGATGGAACTATATAGCAATCTAGGCCTTCCGAAATAAGGAATAAAGGTCTCAGATACACAACTTAACCTTATACCTTAAAAAGCTGGAGAAAAAACAGCAAAGAAAGCCCAAAACCAGCAGGAGAAGGGAAATAATAAAGATTAGAGTGGAAATCAATGCTATCAAAGTGAAAAAAAAAATAATAGAACACAGCAGTGAAACCAGGAGCTGGTTATTTGAAAGAATTAGCAAATGAAAAACCCTTAGCCTGTTTGATCAAAAAGAAAAAGGGAAGGACCCAAATAAATAAACTCAAGAATGAAAGAGGTGAGTTCACAACCAACACTGCAGAAATACAAACAATACTAAGAGAACATTATGAGCAATTATGTGCTAATAAATTGGGCAATCTGGAAAAAAAAGACAAATTCCTAGAAATATAAACTACCAAAACTGGAAGAGGAAGAAATAGATAATTTGAACAGACCCATAACTAGTAAAGAAATTGAATTAGTAATCAAAAATCTCCCAATAAACAGGAATCCAGGGCTGGATGGCTTTCCAGGGGAATTCTATCAAATATTTAAAGAAGAGTTAACACCCATTTTTCGAATCTATTCCAAAAAGTAGAAATGGGAGAAAATGTCCAAACTCATTCTATGCAGCCAGCATTATCTTGATTCCAAAACCAGACAAAGACCCCATTAAAAAGGGAATTAGACCAATTTCCCTAATGAACATAGATGGAAAAATTCTCAAAAAGATCTGGATTCAACAGTACGTTAAAAGAATTATTCACCACAGTCAAGTGGAATTTATACCTGGGATGCAGGGATGTCTCAATAGCTGTAAAACAATCAATGTGATACATCAGATCAATAAAAGAAAGGACAAGAACCACATGATCCTTTCAATAGATGTAGAGAAAGCATTTGACAAAATACAGCATCCTTTCTTGATAAAAACACTCAAGAAATTAGGGATAGAAGGATCACACCTCAAGATCATAAAAGCCATACATGAAAGACCCACCGCTAATATCCTCAATGAGGAAAAACTGAAAGCTTTCCCACTAAGTTCAGGAACATGACAGGGATGTCCACTCTCGTCACTGTTATTCAACATAATATTGAAGTCTTAGACTCAGCCATCAGACAACACAAAGGAATAAAAGGCATCAAAACATCCAGGAGGATTCACTCTTTCACTCTTTTCAGACAAAATGATACTCTATATGGAAAACCCAAGAGATTCCACCAAAACCTGCTAGAACTGATTCATGAATTCAGCAAAGTCATAGAATATAAAAATCACTGCACAGAAATCATTTGCCTTTCTATACACCAATAATGAAGCAACAGAAAGAGAAATCAAGGAATCAATCCCACTTACAATTGCACCAAAAACTATAAAATATCTAGAAATAAACCTAACCAATGAGGTGAAAAGTCTATACACAGGAAACTATAGATAGCTTATGAAAGAAATTGAAGAAGACACCAAAAAATGGAAAAATATTCCATACTCCTGGATTAGAAGAACAAATATTGTTAAAATGTCATTACTACCCAAAGCAATCTACATATTCAAAGCAATCCCTATCAAAATAACACCAGCATTCTTCACAGAGCTAGAATACACAATCTTAAAATTTGTATGGAACCTGAAAATACCCCATATAGCCAAAGCAATCATGAAAAAGAAAGCCAAAGCTGGAGGCATCACAATCCCAGACTTGATGCTATATTACAAAGCTGTATCCATGAAGACACTATGGTACTGGCACAAAAACAGACACTTAGATCAATGGAACAGAATAGAGAACGCAGAAATGGATCCACAAATGTATGGCTAACTAATCTTTGACGAAGCAGGAAAGAATGTCCAATGGAATTAACACAGTCTCCAGCAAATGGTGTTGGGAAAACTGGAGAGCAAAATGGAGTAGAATGAATCTGGACCACTTTCTTACACCATACAAAAATATAAATTCAAAATGGATGAAAGACTTAAACATAAGAGAGGAGACCATCAAAATCCTACATGAGAAAGCAGGCAAAAACCTCTTTGACCTTGGCCACAGCAACTTTTTACTCAACACGTCTCCAGAGCGAAGGGAAACAAAAGCAAAAATGAACTATTGGGATCTCATCAAAATAAAAATCTGCACAGCAAAGGAAACAATCAGCAAAACTAAAAGGCAACTAACAGAATGGGAGAAGATATTTGCAAATGACCTATTGGATAAAGGGTTATTATCTAAAATCTATAGAGAACTTATCAAATTCAACCCCAAAAAAACAAATAATCTAGTGAAGAAATGGGCAGAAGACATAAACTGACACTTTTGCAAAGAAGACATGCAGATGGCCAATAAACACATGAAAAGATGGTCAACATCACTCATCAGGGAAATACAAATCTAAACTGCACTAGGAGAGAGGCAAGATGACGGAGAAGTAGGGAGCTCCGTACATTTCGCCTGCACCCATCTCTCAAACAGAGAAGGCCTGAAGTCGTAGGACACTGAGCCACAGGAGTTTGGGAAAAGAAAGAGACAGAAGACAGAGTACACTGGGAAAGAAACCTCATAAGTGCGTGAGTGCAAACTGGGGAAGATAAAAGCGGGACGGGACCCAGAGATATGGAGGGAGGGGAGGGAACCCGGCTTGCATGCAACTGTGGTGAGTGATTAACCGGCGAGTGGTGGTGAGCTGTGGCAAGTCCAGGGGAAAGGAAAGAAAAGTTGAGATTGATCATAAAACCGTCCCTGGAGAAGAGGGGGGAAAAAAACCCTCGGCATGGAGAGACAGTGTTTTTTAGCTCTGGTGGGGGTGCTGACTTTAAACTAGGTGCCCTGGTCCCAGAAGGTGCCAAGGAAAAACTGAACTGCCGCACGCCCGGCACCATCCATGGCGACGGCCCGGTGAACCGGCAGCAACGTCTGCGGAGGCGGTGCTGGCACCGGTGAAGCAGCAGCGGCAGGCTCAACAGCGGCCCGCTGAAGCAACGGTGGCGCACTGTGGCGACGCAGACTCTGCAGATCTGAAGTTGCTACATTCCCCAAATGCACTAGGGCTGTATCGCTGCTTGACCCCAGCGGATCTGAGGCTGCAACACTTCCCCCAGCCCCTACTCAACCCCCAGGCAACAGGGAAGCAGCAACCTGAGGGACTGTTCAGGGCAGTGTAACAAAGCCCAAGGACTAGGACCTGGAAACAGGCAGGGTGTGGGGCAGAGAACTCAGCTCACCTTGGCTACATCCTCAGCACAGGGAGATCGGACCCGAAGAAGTGATTTGCAACGCTTGGTTGACAAGGGACTGGGGCCACGCCATTCTTCTCCCCACAGCCACCAAGGCAGGGCCTCAGAGAGGCCAGCAGACACAGTGGAGACAAGATCTGCCTACACCAAACCACACCCATCCCCTCCAGATAGCTGTTTTGGTGTTGTTGTAGCTGTTTTTATTTTATTTTATTTTATTTTAATTTTTTTTTAATGTTTTATTTATTTCTAGGAGAGAGAGAGAGACAGCGTGAGCAGGGGAGGGTCAGCGAGAGAGGGAGTCACAGACTGAAACAGGCTCCAGGCTCTGAGCTGGCAGTCAGCACAGAGCCCGACGCGGGGCTCGAACCCACGAACCGCGAGATCATGACCTAAGCGAAAGTCGGACGCTTAACCGACTAAGCCACCCAGGCGCCCCAATTGTTGTAGCTGTTTTTACCTGAGCCTGGGTTTGCATGGTTATTGGTTTTGTCTGTGTGTTTGTGTACCTGTGATCCCTCTGTTCCAAGGCTGCCTCAAGAAACAAGCCAAACTACATATGGTGGAGAGTCCCAAATACCACTACCAGTAGGGAAACAAAATAACCAAACGCTCAACAAGAGAAACCAAGAGACACCATCTAAGGAACACTTCCTGAACAGACAGGCCCTGAACAGTCTAAAAGAGCCCTCTCTAACACAGCAGAATTCGCAGGCGCCAAGTGTACAACAAGCTTTTAAAACTAATAAGAGATAGAAGGCTAACCAAAATGACTAAATGGAAGAACCGTCCTCCAAAGAACTCCAGGAAGAATCAGAGCTAGAGAACTGCTCAAAACAGATATAAGCAACATAACTGAAAAAGAATTTAGAACAATAATCATAAAATTAATCGCCAGGCTTGAAAAAAGAATGGAGAACATCAGAGAAACTATGGCTACAAACAATATGGAGCTTAAAAATAGTTATAGTGAATTTAAAAATGTGATAAATGAGATACATAATAAACTGGAGGCATCCAATACACGGATTGAAGAGGCAGAAAGGAGAATAAGTGATTTAGAAGACACTATTACAGAAGAAGAAGAAACTGAGAAAAAGAGATAAACTGATCCAGGAACATGAAAGAAGAGTTTGAGAGCTTAGCGATAAACAATCAAATGGAACAATATCCGTATCATAGGAATTCCAGAAGAGGAAGAGAGAGGGAGTCCTGGAACAAATTATAGCAGAGAACTTCCTTAATCTGGAGTGGGAAGTAGAAGCTGAGATTCAAGAGGCACAGAGACTCACCTCAGATGTACCTTGAATCAAACAACTGCACGACATATCATAGTGAAATTGGCAAAATATAAGGACAAAGAGAGACTTTTGAAAGCAGCTAGGGAGAAAAGGGCCCTAACATACAAAGAGAAACCTATCAGAGTGGTGACAGACCTATCTACTGAAACTTGGCAGGCCAGAAAGGAATGGCAGGAAATCTTCAATGAGATGAACAGAAAAAATATGCAGTCAAGAATCCTCTATCCAACAAGCCTGTCATTCAAAATAGAAGGAGATATAAAAGTCTTTCCAAATAAACAAAAATTGAAAGAATTTGTCACCACTAAGCCAGCCCTACAAGAAATCCTGAGGGGGACTCTCGGAGGGAAGTGTTACAAGGAATGAAAGATACCTGAGACACCATCACAAGCATAAAGGACACAATGACTCTAAACCCACATATTTCAATAATAAAACTGAATGTAAATAGGCTGAATGCTCTAATCAAAAGACATAGGGTATAAGAATGGATAAAAAAACAAAATCCATCTATTTGCCGTTTACAAGAAACCCATTTTAGACTTGAAGAAAGCTTCGGATTAAAAGTAAGGGGATGGAGATATATCTATCATGCTACAGGAAATCAAAAGAAAGCTGGAGTAGCTGTACTTACATTAGACAAACTGGACTTTAAATTAAAGACAATAACAAGGGATGAAGAAGGGCATTATATAATAATTACAGGGTCTATCCTTCAGGAAGAAGTAACAATCATAAATATCTACACACCGAATATGGGAGCACCTAAATATTTAAAACAATTAATCACAAACTGAAACAATCTTATAGACAATGTGCTAATAGCAGGGGACTTTAACACTCCACTTACAGCAATGGATAGATCAACTAGACAGAAAATCACTAAAGAAACAATGGACTTGAATGACACATTGGACCAGATGGATCTGACAGTTATATTTAGAACTCTACATCCTGAGGCCATGGACTTCACTTTCTTTTCAAGTGCACATGGCACATTCTCCAAGATAGATCACATACTGGGACATAAAGCAGCCCTCAATAAATATAAAAGAATTGAGATAATAACATGCACACTCTCAGATCATAATGCCTTGAAACTTGAAATGAAATACAGGAAGAAGTCTGGAAAACAACCAGAAACATGGAAGTTAAAGAACACCCTTCTAAAGAATGAATGGGCCAATCAGGGAATTAGAGAAGAGATTAAAAAATATATGGAAACAAATGAAAATGAAAATACAACAATCCAAACTCTATGGGATGTGGCAAAGGCAATCCTAAGAGGAAAGTACATTGCACTCCAGGCCTATTTCAAGAAATTAGAAAAAGCACAAGTGCAAAATCTAACAGCTCCCCTAAAGGAACTAGAGGCAGAGCAACAACCATACCCCAAATCCAGTAGAAGAAGAGAAATAGTAAAAATCAGAGCAGAAATAAACAACATAGAGAACAAAGAAACAATTGAACAGATCAATGAAACCAAGTGTTGGTTTTTTGAAAAAATATACAAATTTGACAAACCCATAGCCAGGCTTCTCAAGAAGAAAAGAGAGAGCACCCAAATAGACAAAATCATGAATGACAATGGATTTATTACAACCAACCCCTCAGAAATACAAGCATTTATCAGGGAATACTATGAAAAATTATATGCCAACAAACTGGACAACATAGAAGAAATGGACACATTCCTAAACACACACTCACTACCAAAATTCACACGGGAAGAGATAGAAAATCTGCATAGACCCATAACTAGTGAAGAAATCGAATCAGCGATCAAAAATCTCCCAACAAATAAGAGCCCTAGACCTGATGGCTTCCCTGGGGAATTCTACCTGACGTTTAAAACAGAATTAATACCCATTCTTCTCAAGCTATTCCAAAAAATAGAAATCCAAGAAAAATTCCAGACCCATTTTATGAAGCCAGCATCACTCTGATTCCCAAGCTAGACACAGATCCAGCAAAAAAAGAGAACTACGGGCCAATATCCTTGGTGAGTACGGATGCAAAAATCCTCAACAAGATCCTTGCAAATCGAATCCAACAGCACATAAAAAGAATTATCCACCAAGGTCAAGTGGGATTCATTCCTGGGTTCCAGGGCTGGTTCAATATTCGCAAATCAATCAATGTGATCCATCACATCAACCAAAGAAAAGACAAAAACCATATGATCCTGTCGATAGATGCAGAAAAAGCATTTGACAAAATACAGCATCCCTTCTTAATAAAGACCCTCGAGAAAGTCGGGATAGAAGGAACTTACTGAAACATAATAAAAGCCATCTATGAGAAGCCCTCAGCTAACATCATCCTCAATGGGGAAAAACTGAGAGCTTTCCCCCTGAGATCAGGAACAGGACACAGGTGTCCACTCTCACCACTGTTGTTTAACGCAGTGCTGGAAGTCCTAGCATCAGCCATCAAACAACAAAAGAAAATCAAAGGCATCAGAATTGGCAAGGAGGAAGTGAAACTTTCACTCTTCACAGACGACATGATACCCTACATAGAAAACCCGACAGACTCCACCAGAAGCCTACTAGAACTGATCCAAGAATTCAGCAAAGTTGCAGGGTACAAAATCAACGTACAGAAATCAGTTGCATTTTTATACACCTACAATGAAGCAACAGAACCATCGAAACCCTAGAGGAGAAAGCAAGAAACAACCTCCTTGACCTCCACAGCAGCAATTTCTCACTTGACACATCCCCCAAAGCTAAAGAATCAAGAGCAACTGATCCCATTCACAATTGCACAAAAAACCGTAAAGTACCTAGCAATAAACCTAACCAAAGATATAAGACATCTGTATGATGAAAACTATAGAAAACTTATGAAGGAAATTGAAGAAGACACAAAGAAATGGAAAAACATTCCATGCTCATGGATTGAAGAATAAATATAGTTAAGATGTCATTACTACCTAAAGCAATCTGCACATTCAATGCAATTCCAATCAGAATTGCACCAGCATACTTCTCAAAATTAGAACAAACTATCCTAAAATTTGTATGGAACCACAAAAGACCCCGAATAGCCAAAATAAAACCAAAATGGGAGGCATCACCATCCCAGACTTTAGCCTCTACTACAAAGCTGTCATCATCAAGACAGTATGGTATTGGCACAAAAACAGACACATAGACCAATGGAATAGAATTGAGAACTCAGAAGTGGACCCAAAAGTATATAGCCCACTAATCTTTGACAAAGCAGGAAAGAGAATCCAATGGAAAAAAGACAGCCCTTTTAACAGATGGTGCTGGGAGAACTGGACAGCAACATGCAGAAGAATGAAACTAGATCATTTTCTCACACCATGCACAAACATAAACTCAAAATGGATAAAGGACCTGAACGTGAGACAGGAAACCATCAAAACCCTAGAGAAGAAAGCATGAAACAACCTCCTTGACCTCCACCACAGTAATTTCTTACTTGACACATCGCCAAAAGCAAGGGAATCAAGAGCAAAAATAAACGATTGGGACTTCATCAAGATCAAAAGCTTCTGCACGGCAAAGGAAACAATCTATAAAACTAATAGGCACCCGACACAATGGGAAAAGATAGTGGCAAATGACATTTCAGATAAAGGGGTAATATCCAAAATCTATAAGGAACTCACCAAACTCCACACCCGAAAAAGAAACAACCCAGTGAAGAAATGGGCAGAAGATATGAACAGACACTTCTCCAAAGAGGACATCCAGATGGCCAACAGACACAGGAAACGATGCTCATAATTCCTCCTCATCAGGGAAATTCAAATCAAAACCACACTGAGATATCACCTCATGCCAGTCAGCGTGGCTAAAATGAGCAAATCAGAGAACTCTAGATGCTGACGAGGATGTGGAGAAATGGGCACCCTCCTACACTGTTGGTGGGAATGTAAACTGGTGCAGCCCCTCTGGAAGGCAGTGTGGAGGTTCCTCAAAAAATTAACAATAGAACTCCCTAGGACCCAGCAATAGCACTGCTACAAATTTACCCAAGGGATATAAGAATGTTAATGTATAGGGGCACATGTACCCCAATGTTCATAGCAGCACTCTCCACAATAGCCAAAACATGGAAAGAGCCTAAGTGCCCATCAACTGATGAATGGATCCAGAAGATGTGGTTTATCTATACCATGGAATACTACATGGCAATGACAAACAATGAAATCTGGTCATGTGTAGCAAAATGGATGTGGCTTGAGGGTGTTATGCTGAGTGACATAAGTCAGGCAGAGAAGGACAAATACCACATGTTTGCACTTATAGGAGGATTAGGAGGAACTTGACAGAGGACCATGGGGGAGAAGAAGTGGGGAAATAGTGGGGGAAAGGGAGAGAGGCAAACCATGAGAGACTCTTGAATGCTGAGAACAAACTGAGGACTGATGGGTGTAGGGCGGGGGCGATGGGCATGGAGGAGGGCACTTTTTGGGATGAGCACTGGTGCTATATGGAAACCAACTTGACAATAAACTATTTGTAAAAAAAAAAAAAAAGAAGAAGAATCTGGCTTTTATTTTGAGTGAAAACATATTCACATATGTTTCTTACATTAAAGTAAACATACAATCCAGTAATATAAATTTAGACAACACATAAAAGAAGGCCACAAGAAGATTAGATGGATGATGATGATCTATTCATGTCTGAGCCCATGATTCCATTTAAAATTTCAAAAGTAGCATGTCTTTCCATGCTAACTCTCTATGCCTCCTAGAATATCTGTATGAAACTCTATTGACATGTCCTAATACTAGTTTGTGTTTATAATATTTTCAGTTAGGACACACATTACTATTGCCATGATATATGAACGTTTATCAGACATATAAAGAGATTTACATGACTCTTTACATGCTATTTGTTGTTAATACATACTAAGAAAATAACAGATAATCTGGACTTTTCACGGTTTACATGGGGATGTTCGCAGACAGGAGTAATATCTGTGGTTGTAAATTGTGGTTTCTGGGGGTTCTAAGACAGACTCACAGGTAGAGGAAGAGAGAAGTGCAAGGTAGGAACAGATATTCTTGTCGGGGTCAACGTCAGACTGCCCAAAATGGGTCACTTTGGCATGAGGATTATTTTGAGTTAAAAAGTAATAAAAACACCACAGAATCAGAAAAAGCTCTTTACCTTCTCCACAATTGCCAAAAAGAGTTTAGATGAAGGACTTGCTTCAGGAAGAGAATTATCACCATAGGTGCTACCACAGTAATAACCACCATACATTATGATATGAACTAGGCAATGTAGACAGACAGGAACCTACCAAGGCCTGTTTGATAAAAATCCTCTCTGTCCCATTGTTTCTCAGTCTCCCTGCAACTATTTGTTTATCAAACATTTAGTATTTTTCATCTTCCTGTGAGTTGCATTCCTTCCCTTTGATGTCCCAGACCCCTACTTCCTTCTCCTTAGTTTGGGACATATATACCTCATGTTGCTGTCTCTCTTTGGAATTTACATGTCTGCATGATTTTCCTGTATATATATATATACTATTAAACTATATGATTTACCTGTCTCAGGTCAATCCTTTTTTTTTTTTTTTTTTTTTAAATAGTTTATTGTCAAGTTGGTTTCCATATAACACCCAGTGCTCATCCCCACAATTGCCCTCCTCCACGGCCCCCTCCCCCGTCCCCCACCACACCCATCAGTCCTCAGTTTGTTCTCAGCATTCAAGAGTCTCTCATGGTTTGCCTCTCTCCCTCTCCCCTACTATTTCCCCCCTTCTTCTCCCCTCTGGTGCTCCATTAAGTTCCTCCTAATCCTCCTATACGTGCAAACATATGGTATTTGTCCTTCTCTTCCTGTCTCAGGTCAATCTGATGCTTAGTCCAGCTAGAAGAATTTTGAAGGGAATGGATATTTTTTATTCTTGCTCCTAATGCTCACTTTGCTGGAATCCAGGGTAGAAGCAGAAAGATTGATATACCAAAGGGCCAAAGCAGAAAAAAGTCAGAATGCTAACTAATGTACCCATCTTTCATTGGTTGAATTATATTTATTTATTTAAAAATTTAGATAGATAATCCTTGATTCCAGCTTTGCCTATAGCTTTTTATAATAGATAAATTTGCCTAATATACACAGAACACAATTTTAAGTTGAAATTGCTTGCTTCTCTGATAATACAATCATATAGACATCATTTCCTAAGAATTCTACATAGCAATTGCTATAGTTTCTTTGATAAAATAAATTAATAAAAACAGCTGTACTACTGCTCCAATGCACTTATTAGCTGTTAGATATAATCCAGATTATTTTCTTGTACTGAAATCCATGGCCATGCTTCTTGCTTGAGGGGTAGTAGAAAGCGAACACTGAGGTTTTTAGGTTTAAGAATCAGATGGGTCTAGGTTCCTATTCTAAGTCTGTAACTTAGTAGCTGTTTAATGTTAAGCTAGTAGCCGAAATTTTCCATGTTTTGTTTCTCTCTTCTGTAAAATCAAGAAAATAACAGTTAACAGTACATATCTGATAGGTTTTAATATGTTTATAGTATTAAATGAAATAATATAAGGCACTTAGCACAGAGTAAGAAATCAACATATGACACTTGTAAAAAGTTTATTTAGAAATAAATGTGTTCCAAGAAAGTGATATGATATTTTGTGATACAGTTTTGTTCTGAGCTTTGAGAAACTAATTTTCTACCTAAAAGAGGCTGGATTCAAGATCCTTCTCACTCTAGAAAACAACCTGTAGAAACAGATTCTCAGTGGACCTGTATGTGTTTGGAAACCTATACATCAAAGTGAAAATGATTAACTGAGGAAAGAAAGAACAAGTTTATTTTTATTTCTTGAAGAGGTAACAACAACCCTGAGTGTAACTGTGTGATCCTTCTCACTAATACTTTGTCTATTCCTGACAAAGCAGAAGAGAAAGTGCTAGGTTGTGGCAGTGGCTGGTGATTCTCTTGGATCCTTCAAACCTCAATTGACAAGCACTTCTTACCATCTCTCTGTATTTTTTTTCCCCTGTGCTGTTTTGGAACAGCATGTATATATTTTCTTTCTCTTCAGTTGAAAACAAACTCAACTAAACTAAGCTAACTAAACAGAACAATACAAACACTCCTCTCTGAAACAAAAACATCTTGGAATATGTACTTTGAATCATGATATACCCTGAAACTTTTCCTCCATACCGGTATCTGTAATTCTAAAGAAAAATAGCATTGACCAAAAGTTAGGAAACATTATAAAAATGCTATGAAAACATTGGAACTTTCCAGGAAATGCTAACTTATTACTATCACTAAACTGGATTAATTTATTATCCAGATCTGGAGTGTCCCACCCTCCTAAACAGCTCACTTAGTTATTTATACTCCTATTTACTATTCATATTCTGCAAGGGAACCAAATTATGGGAAATAAAGAGACAGAGAGGGAGAGAGAATCTTCAGCAGGTTCCATGCTCCATGAAGAGCCTGCCGTGGGGATCTCACCACCCTGAGATAGATCATGACCTGAGCTGAAATCAAGAGTCAGACACTTAACATACTGAGTCAGCCAGACTCCCCTTTTTGACTTTTCATACAGTTTTAAAAATATATGTTTTTAAGAAAATGATAAATGGTTATTTTAACACACCAAACAGTAAAATAAAATATGACTAACACCCAGAATACAGTGTCATTTAACAGGTAACAAAAACACATTCATCGTATTTTACTTTATTGAATCCCAAGGGGAAAGGATATATTTATATACAAGTTAGACTACCTGTTTCTTGTACAGAGTAATTCCAATGAGAAGATAATATTGCTCTATTTTTCATGTTAGAGAAGTAACAACATAAAGGCAACTTTCTAAAACACTCTCATCCTGAAATTAGATTGGAGCCACCATTCTGAATTTATATGATCTCAATTTGACCATGAATTGGTCAGGGCAAGTACGTATGTTATGACAACAATCTATACCTACATTACACCAATTACCTTCTGAGTTATTCTTGTTTTTGCTCAACCTCATTGCCAGTCAGGAATAGAAGCCTTCAGGTTTATCTTTCTTACTAAATCTTCTTAGATCTTACCTTCTTAGAGCTTGAGTGTTCTAGTCACACACACACACACACACACACACACACACACACACATAACAAAGTGGGATGATGAATATGTTAATTAGTTTGATTTTAGTAATCACTTCACAATGTACATGTATACTAAAATATCACATTGTACACCTTCAATGTATGTGATTTTTATTTGTCAATCCCATTTCAATACAGTTTGAAAAAAGTGTGTGCTACAGACCATAACTCATAATTATTGAAGGATCAAGCCATAGCCTTTTCTCTTTTGAGGTTTCTGTTTAAAGGAGAATGCATGAAGCCTTTAAATATTTAAGACATCTCTAAAAGGAGGAAGTGGAGAGACACAAATCACAACTATAAAACCCCTAGGCTAATTAGGTCAGAGCTGAGGAAGCATTTTATTTTCTTTCTGAAGTCCTACTCTTTTTTTCTTAATTTTATTTTCTTATGATAATGTGCCTTGGAAGCCAAATCACCTATATTCTGCTTCACTAATCGTGTGTGCCAATTTTTTCAGTCACTTTTTCTCCTCTCCTACCTCCTTTCCAACATCCTGACTCCCTACCGTGTTCTGGTCTTAGAAGTGTGATATAAGCCCAGGATGCTACTACAGAAAGGGATGCATACAGGTTAAACTGATCAACCAAACATATACTATGCAGTATTTTTGGCTCTAAATACAGTGATTAACACAATATCTCATTTTCATCTGGAATTGTGTTATATATTTAAAATAAACAAAAAAATTGTGAACAAAGTCTGGGCTTTTATTATAATCTGCCTCCCACTGAATTCATGACTGAACAATTCTTCTACCTTTCTGAACGCTGGTTGCCACATCAGTAAAATGAGAAAAAATATAAATAGATCTACTCAGAAGGTTACATGTAGCAATTTTGCATATAATATATGCCAAAACATCTCTAAATAGTAGGAATTCAAAAAGGAAGCCTCCATCTCCAGTATTTTCTATGATGAATCTAATGTATATTTTCATAAATCGCTGTTTTAGGTTTTGACTAAAAAATGATTGCATTCTAATTTCAGGAAAAGTATCTTGAATCCAATTCCAGCATCTTGATTATCAAAGCGAAAAGTGAGTGCTAAAACTGTCAAGCAACAGCAAGTGATTCAACCTTCTTTTTGCTGGATTGTTTTCTGGTTAAGTTAACACACATTTCAAAACTCACCCTGAATCTTTGGCTTTTGGCTTTGACTCTGAACTGAAAGTGATGATATTTCAAGGAAAACTGAAATGCAAAGGGGTGTTATGTTGCATTTACTTTAAGGTTCATTCACTATGACTTTTACATGACTTGTTAGACATTAACCTCCCTGTTTTGAAAAGGCCAGGTACATCAGGGCCTGTGCAGAGGGTGAACACCATTAGTTTGCACTTTATCACTGTCATCCGGCCGCAGAAGGGCTGCATTTTACATTCCACAGGTAATGGAGGATGTCAGAGCTATTTCAACTCTTATATGAGTCAAAACTTAACAAAGACTCACAGTTTCTGATTGTAGGTAAGAAGTGTATTTTGTAACCTATTAATGAACTCTGTGGTAGAATTGGTTCAGAACTTATTATTTAAATATCTCAGTCATTGCAGGGCAGGGCCAAACTTTGCTTCGGTGATTTTCTTTGAACTGGATTTTTACCAAGATTAAATATCACAGTAATATATACATTGCATTACCATTCATTCTTCACATCACCTCATGGAAGTGTGTGATTTCAGAGACTCAAATGACAGCATGTTCACTCAACACAGTCCTGATTTCACATGTGCCCACCTAAGCACAGCCCAACAGGCCGCAGGACCCAAACAGTGACAGTCTTATTTGGTCACTGAACAGAGATTCTATTTCACTTCATTACATATTATCACACTTTTCATTTTTTATTCCATTATGGCAGGTTCATCTTCCTCTCATACTACCGGAGGCTACTGACTGGTAATAAATCTCAGCTTCAAACCTAGTCAAAAGAGGAGAAATCAAATGAGTAAATAACGAAGTAGACCACACCTGCTGCTTCTTTTCGTACTCATAGATTTTATGCAACTTCAGAGAATTTGTTAAGATCCTCAGTGTAATATCCTGGGATGAACATAAATTGCATGTTAGGAGATAAGATTCTAATTCTAAGCCTGGAATGCATTAACAGAACACATGAATACTTTGGGCATTTATATTTTCATATTTACAAACTAAGGATTGGACTAGATAATTTCTAGGCTATTTTCAGCTTAACATGTTTTAGATGGCAAAAAAACAATCAATAAAACTAATAGGCAACTGATGGAATGGGAAAAGACAGTTGCAAATGACATATCAGATATTGGGCTAGTATCCAAAATCTATAAGGAACTCACCAAACTCCACACCCGAAAAAGAAACAACCCAGTGAAGAAATGGGCAGAAGATATGAACAGACACTTCTCCAAAGAGGACATCCAGATGGCCAACAGACACAGGAAACGATGCTCAGCATCCCTCCTCATCAGGGAAATACAAATCAAAACCACACTGAGATACCACCTCACGCCAGTCAGAGTGGCTAAAATGAGCAAATCAGAGAATTCTAGATGCTGGTGAGGATGTGGAGAAACGGGCACCCTCCTACACTGTTAGTGGGAATGTAAACTGTTGCAGCCCCTCTGGAAAGCAGTGTGGAGGTTCCTCAAAAAATTAACAATAGAACTCCCCTAGGACCCAGCAATAGCACTGCTAGGAATTTACCCAAGGGATACAGGAGTGCTGATGCATAGGAGCACATGGACCCCAATATTCATAGCAGCACTCTCCACAATAGCCAAAACGTGGAAAGAGCCTAAGTGCCCATCAACTGATGAATGGATCAAGAAGATGTGGTATATTTATACAATGGAATACTACATGGCAATGAGAAAGAATGAAATCTGGTCATGTGTAGCAACATGGATGGAACTTGAGGTGTTATGCTGAGCAAAATAAGTCAGACAGAGAAGGACAGATACCATATGTTTGCACATGTAAGTGGATTAGGAAGAACTTAACTGAGGACCATGAGGGAGAAGAAGGGGAAAATATAGTTGGGGAGAGGGAGGGAGGCAAACCATGAGAGACTCTTGAATGCTGAGAACAAACTGAGGGCTGATGGGGTTGGGAGGGAGGGGAAGGGGGGTGATGGGCATGGAGGAGGGTACTTGTTGGGATGAGCAGTGGGTGTTATATGGAAACCAACTTGACAATAAACTAAGAAAAAAAGAAAATAAAAAAAGAAAAATGTTTTGGACAATAAGAAACATTTACTTTTTGCGTAAATAATTGTATGAGAAAAATAGCAACAAATTTTTTCTTGATCTTTTTGGTAGTAGTATCACTTTTAAAATAAGTATGTGCTTTCTATATTGGTTTATTTTATGTACCAACATGACTGATTTTGTGTCAACTTGACTGAGATGCTTAGATATTTGGATAAACATTTCTAGGTGTGTCTGTGATGGTATTGATGCAGTTTCTGGAAGTGATTAGCACTTGACTTTGTGAACAGAGTAAAGTAGATGGTCCTCACCAATGTAGGTGAGCATCATCTAAACAGTTGAGGGAATGAATAGAACAGAGTTGGAGGAAAGGGGAACTCTCTTTGCTTGATTATTGAGGTAACACATTGGTCTTTCCCTGCCCTTGAACTGGGACTTACACCATTGCTTCTCCTGGCTCTCAGGCTTTCAGGCTTGTACTAAAATTACCCTATTGGCTTTCATGGACATCCACCTTGAAGAAGACAGATTATGGGAATCCTCAGTCTCCATAATCTTGTGAGTCAATCAGTTATTTTATGTACATACTTTATGGATTCTGTTTTTCTGGAGAACATTGAGTAATACACTTTTTTCAAAAGGTAGATTTTCCAAAATTTTTGACAAGTTAATAATTCTTATTTTTAATTATACATGTTTACATGTCCTTCGAAAACACTTTTGTACATATAACCTTATTTTTTCCTTTTTTCTGTCTTTTGTTAGAAAATGGGAATCACTTGATATGCTGGACAGGTATTACCATCTCCGTTTTAAGCACAATGATTCAAGATGAAGAAATATTAGGTGGCTTAGCAAAGATTTTGCGGTTAGTCAACATCAGGAGATATAGTAAAATTTAAGTTATTAAATGCTAATCACATATATTCTTATTTTATTTGTAAATGTAACATCTTATTATGAAATATAACATATAGAAACATGCATAATACCTCTTTAGTTTAAAAATAGTTGTAATGAGAACAGCTGGGTGATTATCACAGCCATGAAGTACTAGGACATTACTGGCATCACAAAAGGTTCTCTATCTCCTCTATGCCAGTTATCAGTTGATTGCCTCTCACCTTGAAACCCACCTTTTTATTTATTTTTTAATCTGCTCTGCAATAAGAGCTTTAAACACTTTTTTTTTTTACTGCCAATGCAGTATTAAGTATTGTCGGTAGAGGGGGCTAGACAGACTTTGCAAGCGGAAGGGGTTTCTCTTATTCCACTGTTGCCTTTGGCATGTGTGGTCTGTAAGTATGTGCCACATTGCTGATGCAGGATTCTCAACAAGGTGATGTCCCAACTCCCTCTGGGTCTATCAGCCAACCTTGACCCTCCTGCACCCCAGAGAGATGTATCCTGCTTGCCCAGTGACTGTGAACCAGCTTTGGCCTGGATAACTCAGTGAACTTCACGATGCTTTCTGTAATTTCTCTGTTTAGGACCCTGAGCGAAACACCTTACAAATCACAGATTACTTTTTTCCTTTCAGAGGCAGATACTCTCCATACTGATTTTTTTTAGTTAATTTATTTACTTTGAGAGAGAGAAAGAGAGTGCATAAGCAGGGGAGGGGCACAGAGAGAGGGAAAGAGAGAATCTGAAGCTGGCTCTGCACTGTCAGCATGGATCCCAACTTGGGACTCAGACTCACAAACCGTGAAATCCTGACCTGAATCAAAATCAAGATTTGGACCTTCAAACGATTGGTCCACCTAGGCATCCCTCTCCTAATTAATTTTATTTTTAGTTTATTAATTTTTTTCATATTAATTTATTTTCAAGAGGTGGAAGAAGACAATGGGGGAGGGGCAAGACAGAGCACGGAGGGACATAGAATCCAAAGCAGGCTCCAGGCTCTGAGCTTTCAGTATAGAGTCCAACATAGGGCTGGACCTCACCGACCCTGAGATCATGACCTGAGCTGAAGTCCCACACTTAACTGACTGAACCACCCAGATGTCCCAGATGCCTAATCCATTTTAAATGATTGCCTGGAGTTATTTTATAATTTTGCTACTCATGCATATACTTTTTTAAAAAAAATGATGAACAAGTTTGAAAAATTCCCTGCCAGTGCAAGTGGGAGGGAGGGATGCGTGTGGGCAATACTGGCAATGAACATGTGTTTACACACCAGTAGATGCCTGCAGAGCCAGAGGGCAGGAGAACTGCCTGTACTTTCACACTTAGGGGTGTCCATGTACTGCGACCCGGTATGGATGTGTTTCCTTGCTGTAACTGTGCACATGTGTCTGTGTGTGCGGTTGTGTGGCTGAATGGGAGCAAGAAGGATCACTGTAGAGAGAGCTCTAGCTCCTAAGCTAGAAAGGCCCCCACTTTTGACTCCAGCTGAGGCCTGGTGAAGTGAGGAGTTTCCTTTCTCTTGGTGGGGGAGGCTAGGTGTTGGCTTTCATCTCATTTTTAAACATAGTTTCATTTTGCTTTGTTTAGAACTTTATGTAAACACAGTGTCTATAATCTTTTGTTACTTGCTCTCTTGTATTCAAAATGACGTCTTTTAGGGGCACCTGGGTGGCTCAGTCTGTAGAGCATTGGACTCTTACTTTAGGCTCAGGTCATGATCTCATGTTTTTCAAGTTCAAGCCCCACATCTGGCTCTGTGCTGACAGCAGATAGCCTTCTTGGGATTCTCTCTCTCCCCCTCTCTGCCCCTCTCCCACTTTCACTCTCTCAAGAATAAATAAATTTCTAAGTTAATTAAAATTTTTTTTAATGTTTTTATTTATTATTGAGAGACAGAGAGATAGAGTGTGAGCATGGGAGAGGCAGATAGAAGGGGAGACACAGAATCTGAAGGAGGCTCCAGGCTCTGAGCTGTCAGCACAGCCCAACACAAGGCTTGAACTCACAGTGAGATCACTACCTGAGCAGAAGTCAGACCCTTAACCGACTGAATCACCCAGGCATCCCAAAATAAATAAATATTTTTAAAGATGTCTTTTAGCGGCACTAATGTTGCTCTACCTGTGGTCTGCTTTATTTATATATCCATAACATGTTTCCCAATCTAAAGTTTCTTGGTATTTGGATAGCTTCTAATATTTGATGTATATGAACAATTATGCTCTCAACAAGCCTGAATCAATTGCAATAAGTATGCTTATCTCTATGGACTATACACAAGGGTGAAATTTCTTTCTTTTTTTTAAAATTTAAATCCAAGTTAGTTAACATATAAGGTAATAGTGATTTCGGGAATACAATTTAGTGATTCATCACTTACATATAACATCCAGTGCTCTTTCCAACAAGTGCCTTCCTTAATGCCCATCATCCATTTAGCCCATTTCTTCACACATCATCCCTCCAGGAACCTTCAGTTTGTTATCTATATTTAAGAGTCTTTTATGATTTGTTTCCCTCTGTTTTTATCTTAATTTTGCTTCCTTCTCCTATGTTCATCTGTTTTGTTTCTTAAATTCCAAATATGAATGAAATCATATGATATTTATCTTTCTCTGACTTATTTTACTTAGCATTAAATACACTCTAGTTCCACCCATGTTGTTGCAAATGGTAAGATTTCATTCTTTTGATTGCTGAGTAATATTCCTGTGTGTGTGTGTGTGTGTGTGTGTGTGTGTGTGTGTGTGTGTGTGTGTAAAATACACCACATCTTCTTTATCCATTCATCTGTCAGTGGACATTTGGGTTCTTACTATACTTTGGCTACTGTAAATAGCGCTGCTGTAAACATTGGGGTGCATGTGTCCCTTCGAACCAGCATCTGTATCCTTTGGATAAAACCCTAGTAGTGCAACTGCTGGGTTGTAGGGTAGTTCTATTTTCAGGTTTTGGAGGAACATCCACAATATTTCGCAGAGTGCCTGTACCAGTTTGCATGCCCACCAGCAGTGCAAAAGCTTTCTCTTCTTTCCACAGCCTTGCCAACCTCTGTTGTTGCCTAAGTTATTAATTTTGGCCACTTTGACTGGAGTGAGGTGGTATCTCAGTGGTTTGTTTTTTGTTTTTGTTGTTTTTTTTTTACAAATAGTTTAGTATCAAGTTGGTTTCCATATAACACCCAGTGTTCATCCCCACAAGTGCCCTCCTTTATGCCCATCTCCCGCCTTCCCCCACCACACACATCAGTTCTCAGTTTGTTCTCAACATTCAAGAGTCATGGTTAGCCACTCTCCCTCTACCCACTGTTTCCCCTCTTCTTCTCCCCCACAGTCCTCCGTTAAGTTCCTCCTAATCCTCCTATATGTGCAAACATATACTATTTGTCCCTCTCTGCCTGACTTATTTCACTCAGCATAACACCCTCAATTCCATCCATGTTGCTACACATGGCCAGATTTCATTGTTTCTCATTGCCATTTAGTATTTCATCATATAGATAAACTACATCTTCTTGATCCATTCATCTGTTGATGGACACTTAAGATCTTTCCATGTTTTGGCTATTGTTGAGAGTGCTGCAATGAACATTGGGGTACATGCACACCTATGCATCAGCACTCCTGAATCCCTTGGACAAATTCCTAGCAGTGCTATTGCTGGGTCATAGGGGAGTTCTACTGTTAATCTTTTGTGGTTCCATACAAATTTTAGGATAGTTTGTTCTAATTTTGAGAAGTATGCTAGTGCAATTCTGATTGGAATTGCATTGAATGTGTAGATTGCTTTAGGTAGTAATGACATCTTAACTATATTTATTCTTCAATCCATGAGCATGGAATGTTTTTCCATTTCTTTGTGTCTTCTTCAATTTCCTTCATAAGTTTTCTATAGTTTTCATCATACAGATGTCTTATATCTTTGGTTAGGTTTATTGCTAGGTACTTTACGGTTTTTTGTGCAATTGTGAATGGGATCAGTTGCTCTTGATTCTTTAGCTTTTGGGGTAGTGTCAAGTGAGAAATTGCTGCTGTGGAGGTCAAGGAGGTTGTTTCTTGCTTTCTCCTCTAGGGTTTCGATGGTTCTGTTGCTTCATTGTAGGTGTATAAAAATGCAACTGATTTCTGTACGTTGATTTTGTACCCTGCAACTTTGCTGAATTCTTGGATCAGTTCTAGTAGGCTTCTGGTGGAGTCTGTCGGGTTTTCTATGTAGGGTATCATGTCGTCTGTGAAGAGTGAAAGTTTCACTTCCTCCTTGCCAATTCTGATGCCTTTGATTTTCTTTTGTTGTTTGATGGCTGATGCTAGGACTTCCAGCACTGCGTTAAACAACAGTGGTGAGAGTGGACACCTGTGTCCTGTTCCTGATCTCAGGGGGAAAGCTCTCAGTTTTTCCCCATTGAGGATGATGTTAGCTGAGGGCTTCTCATAGATGGCTTTTATTATGTTTCAGTAAGTTCCTTCTATCCCGACTTTCTCGAGGGTCTTTATTAAGAAGGGATGCTGTATTTTGTCAAATGCTTTTTCTGCATCTATCGACAGGATCATATGGTTTTTGTCTTTTCTTTGGTTGATGTGATGGATCACATTGATTGATTTGCGAATATTGAACCAGCCCTGGAACCCAGGAATGAATCCCACTTGACCTTGGTGGATAATTCTTTTTATGTGCTGTTGGATTCGATTTGCAAGGATCTTGTTGAGGATTTTTGCATCCGTACTCACCAAGGATATTGGCCCGTAGTTCTCTTTTTTTGCTGGATCTGTGTCTAGCTTGGGAATCAGAGTGATGCTGGCTTCATAAAATGGGTCTGGAATTTTTCTTGGATTTCTATTTTTTGGAATAGCTTGAGAAGAATGGGTATTAATTCTGTTTTAAACGTCAGGTAGAATTCCCCAGGGAAGCCATCAGGTCCAGGGCTCTTATTTGTTGGGAGATTTTTGATCACTGATTCGATTTCTTCACTAGTTATGGGTCTATGCAGATTTTCTATCTCTTCCCGTGTGAATTTTGGTAGTGAGTGTGTGTTTGGGAATGTGTCCATTTCTTCTATGTTGTCCAGTTTGTTGGCATATAATTTTTCATAGTATTCCCTGATAAATGCTTGTATTTCTGAGGGGTTGGTTGTAATAAATCCATTGTCATTCATGATTTTGTCTATTTGGGTGCTCTCTCTTTCCTTCTTGAGAAGCCTGGCTGTGGGTTTTTGTATATTTCAAATTTGTATATTTCAAATTTGTATATTTTTTCAAAAAACCAACGCTTGGTTTCATTGATCTGTTCAACTGTTTCTTTGTTCTCTATGTTGTTTATTTCTGCTCTGATTTTTACTATTTCTCTTCTTCTACTGGGTTTGGGGTGTTCTTTTTGAGAAACCTGGCTATGCTAGGTACTTTTTCTTCTCTTTTAAGTTTATTTCTTTATTTTGAGGGAGAGAGAGACAGACACACAGAAAGAGAGAGGGAGAGAGAGAGAATGCGTGCATGGGAGGAGTAGAGGGGCAGAGAGAGAGAATCCCAAACAAGCTCTGTGCTGTCAGTGCAGAGCCTGATGCAGGGGCTTGAACTCACAAGACCTGAGATGATGACTTGAGTCAAAATCAGGAGTCAGATGCTTGGATTCTAAACTGACTGAGCCACCCAGGAGCCCCTGTAGGTACTTTTTATCTGACTTATTTCTTTTACCCCATTTTTTTTCAAGATCCAATCATTCTGTTATAGGTATCAATGATTCTAGGTTTCACATCCTTACCAGCAATTTGTAATAGATATAAGGTGTATATAACTTCCAACACTGAGTGGAATCACAATTTTTTAAAAATTTTATATGGCCCTGACAATGAATGAGGTCAAACATCATCTAATATATAGACTAGCCATATGTATTTGTTTCGTTGTAAAATTCATTTTCATGTGCTTTCCCCATTGTTTTCTTTTTAAAAAAATTCTTAATGTTTATTCATTTTTGAGAGACAGAAAGAGACAGAGCATGAGCGGAGGAGGGGCAGAGAGACAGGGAGACACAGTATCTGAAGCAGTCCCCCGGCTCTGAGCTGTCACCACAGAGCCCAATTCCGGACTTGAACCCACAAACCACGAGATAATGACCTGAGCCAAAGTTGGACATTTAACTGACTGAGCCACCCAGGCATCCCTCCCGTGGTTTTCTTTTAGTTGTTGCTATTACCTACTAATTTTATAAGAGCTTGCTAGCTAGTCTTGATAAAATTTCTTTTTGGCTCTGTCTACTGATAACTTTTTCCCACTTACAACTCATTTTTCACTTAAGAGTATTTTTTGGTGAACCAAATTTTTAAATTTTTATATTGTCAAATATTGTTTTTTTTAAATTTTTTAATTTATTTTTTTTATTTCTAGGATAGAGAGAGACAGCGTGAACAGGGGAGGGTCAGAGTGAGAGGGAGTTACAGACTGAAACAGGCTCCAGGCTCCTAGCTGGCAGTCAGCACAGAGCCCGACGCGGGGCCCGAACCCACGAACCGCGAGATCATGACCTAAGCGAAAGTCGGACGCTTAACTGACTAAGCCACCCAGGTGCCCCTATTGTCAAATATTGTTAATTTTTTTGTGTCTAAAATATATTCACCAATATGTTCTTCTAAGATGTCACAGTTTTTTTTTAAAATATTAAAATCTTTAATCTGTCTGGTGGTGATTTTATTTTTGTGGGTAACCAATTTTGTAGTATCATTTATTTAATCCTCTCACCTTTCCTTACTTTTGATACAGGCCACTTTTGACATACCTAAATTTCTATGGATTTATGAGTCTAGTTCTTGGCTTTCTATTTGATTCTATTGGCCAATTTTGTCTCCCTGTGCCAGTTACAGACTGTCTTTATTATTACAACTTACAAAAAGTCTCAATAATTGATAGGAATAAGCAGATAATAAATTATTTATTTCCAAAATGAAATATGAAGCAATAGTCAGAATGAATGAATTATAGCTAAATACAGTAATATGTATGAACATTAACAATAAATTATTATAGAAAAATCCCTACATTATTACATGTAGCATCATATACTTCTTAATAAAGTTAAAAACAACTGAGAAACAGGTCTTTCTGGGTAAATATAAATTAAAAGAAATTATATGAAAAGAAAAAGTGTAATACTGTTCTTCAGGCTTATATCAGAAAATCTATAAATATAAGACCACATTAAGATATTAAAAGAGAAAAGCAATATGACCATTCAAATAGGCACAGGGGAAGCATTGTATAAAATTTGACCTAAATTCATGATTTTAAAAAAAAAAAACCCTCTCATTAATAGAGAAATAGAGTAGAACATCATTAATCTGATAAAAATATCCTTGAAAGACAAAAAGGAAGAGATTACTAAGCCTTGTCCATCTTCTATCAACCACTTTAGGCAAAAAGGAAAAAAGTTAAGCTGAAATGGAAGCAAAAATTGACCAAGTGGATGAAGCAATATAATGACACGGCAGCCTGCGTCATGTCTGTAATTGAGCAAGGAGCTGATTTATCTCCAATAAGGAGAGTAATCTTTTCTCAGTTACTTGTAAAAAATGTTGTAAGAAGCCATACATCATTTTGGGGTTTCATCTTAAGTACTGAACTAAGGAGAGAACATGCTGAAGGGAAAAAACACACGATTTTTCATGAGTACAGAGAGAAAATTGAGATCAAGCTTAGAGTACATCTGCAATGATGTACTATCTCTTTTGGAGACATTCTTGATCACTCCAAAAGAGTGCACAAGCAGAGAGCAAAGTCTTCTATTTGAAAATGAATAGAGACTAGTAAGGTTATGTGGCTGAAGTTGCTGTTGGTGCCTACAGGTGAGGGATTGTGGATCAGTCACCACAAGCATACCAACAAGCTTTGAAATCAGCAGAAAGGAAATGCCAATGGACTCATCCTATCAAATTGGGTCTTGTCCTTAACATTCTTGTATTTTACTATGAGGTCTGCTCTCTTATGAAGAACACATTAGATGAGATCATTGCTGAATTTGATACACTGAGTGAAGGGTCATACAAAGACAACAGGCTTTGTATGTATGACTGAGAGACAATTTGACCTTGCAGACACTGGATACCCAAGAAGACAAAGCTGAAGCACAAGAAGGGGGGGAATCAACTAGCCTCCCAAGTTTTGTGTACTTCATTCTAAAAATTTACACAGTAGACCATTTGTCAACCGAGCTATCCCATAGATTGGTTTTTGTTTATGATTTGTGAAAAGTTTATGTTACTTCTGTTTGAATTTTTATCTTTCTTATGTGGTTTTATATTTAGTATTAGAGAAGCAGAGCCAGGTAACTTTAAGGGAGTTGTCTCTTTTTTTGTATTTATTTATTTTTAATTACGTTTTTATTTTAATTCTAGTTTACTTAACATAGAGTGTTATATTAATTTAAGGTGTACAATATACTGATTCAACAATTCCATACATCACCCTGAGATCATCATGACAAGTTTATGTTTTTATTTTGAGGTGCTAAGTATAAGGACATGCAATTTTTATACAACTTATCTTTGGCATAGTATACTGTGGCTTTTCAGGGGGAAGTATTAAATCTGCCTCCATTTATAAAAATAGTGCCTAGTGGTTTGTTTGCTGACAGATGTGACTGTCATAGAAATAGATATCTCAATGATATTACATGTCGAGTGAAGCGTATTTGTGGAATACCCAATTTAAGTGTGCACACTCTTCTTGAGTACAGTTGACACACAGTGTTACATCTGTGTCAGATATACAGTGTAGTGATTGGACAGCTCCAGACATTATACTATACTCATCACAAGTGTTGCTACCATCTGTCACCCTGCAACTCTATTACAATACCATTGACTATATTCCCCATGCAACACCTTTTTTCAAAGTGCACACTTTTGACTACAGCTACAGAAGTGTTCCTCTATGGAAAGTTGTGACCCACTTTGCTCTGGATAAAGGCAGACATAGTTCATATTTCATACTTTGTAAAGTAACCTGCTGTGTATCTTCATTATTTTTGCTACACTTATGTGCATCCAAAAGTTTTAGGCATCCTGAGAACAAATGTAGAAAAAAAAAGAGGCTGTAAAATTGAATATCCTGATGTCCAGTATTTCATATATGTCAATCGCCAGTAAAACTAACAAAACATGTGTTTAACTTATTTAGGGTTTTTCATTTTTGTGCTTTACATGCATGACTATAAAAATAGTTAAGAGGGAAATAACTTAAGATAATGGATAGCTTTGTTTAATTTTTCATGAAACTTTCCATATCAATTCAAGCATTGTTGTTAAAAATGTGTGTATTAAGATGATGTAAGTAGACTAAAAGTCCACTAAAAAAAAGAGAAAGGATGGCCGACTGTCATCCCTTTATTCACTTTTTTTTTCTTTAATGTTTTATTTATTTCTAGGAGAGAGAGAGAGAGAGACAGCATGAGCAGAGGAGGGTCAGAGAGAGAGGGAGTCAGAGACTGAAACAGGCTCCAGGCTCTGAGCTGGCAGTCAGCACAGAGCCTGACGTGGGACTCAAACCCACGAATCGTGAGATCATGACCTAACGAAAGTCGGATGCTTAACCGACTAAGCCACCCAGGCGCCCCCCTTTATTCACGTTTACTTGACATTATAGTCAGTATAATAAGATGAATGATTAGAGATATGGGGATAAAAGAGGAGGATAAAACTGTTTTTTTACAGATGGTGTTACTATCACATGGAAAACTCAAAATAATCTAAAATTGATTAGAAGTCAGTAATGTGTTGTCAAGATAACTAGATAATGGCTATTATCTAAAAGCCAATTGCATTTCCAAATAGCTTCCACAAATAAGTCAGATGTGTAATTAAGGTTTCTAATAATAGTATTAAAAATTTCTAATAGCTTAGTGATAATTGTAGTAAAACCAAGCAGGCCTTTTACTGTGAAAAATATACAGTTTTATTAAGAAACATCAAAGAGCCTACAAAAATTTAGAGATACACCATATTCACAGATAGGAAGACAAATTCATTTGTAGATTCAATGTGATTTCATTAAAAATCTGATTTTTTTTCATCAGAGAACTTGATACATTTACTCCAACATTTAATTTGGAAAAGTAACATGCCAAGAACAGCCTAAGCCCTCATATTATGCTAGAGAGATTTACTACTTTCTCAGGCAAAAATGATCTGGCGAATAGGGCCAGATTCTAGTGTGTTTCAAGCCTAGGAGTTCAAGGACAGTGGAGATAGATGTACCCTAGACGGAAGAGACCGAAGCATCAGAATCCTCACCAAAAGAATTTTCAGGCCAAGGCTTTGCCTTCACCATCCAGGAGAAGCACCCTTAGCTAAGAAGGGTTGCTTCTTTGGTTGTAATTCAGCAGCCATGGGGATTTAGTAGTGGGAAGTAGGAAAGGGACTTTCTGACATTAATTAATCTCTACTTAGTTTTCTCTGTTCTTTGTTTGCTGCTGAAGACATCTAAACCAGCAAATGTGTCACCAGCTGAGGGAGTAGGCATTGATTGTCCCCCAGACAACTGATGATACAGGCACCAGCAGAATTCTAAGGACTCTTTCTTTACTTTATCTGGTCCATGCTTCCTTCCTCCCCAGGGTTTGAAAGACAAATAGGCTATGGCTCATGGTCATTTAAGAGATTCCTAATGCAAGAAGAATAAACATTTCTCACTATGTCTCTAATGGCAAATGATATTGAGTACAATACACAAGATTATGGGGACTTCTTAGAGTAGGAACAATTCCCAATAAATTGCCTGCCACTCTCCTACTTCCTGTCAATCAAGAAGGCTTATCAGAATACAAGAAAAAGTGAAGATATTTAAGGGAGAATCTTGACTCCACTCTATTCTTATGAAGTAAATCACATACAAAGTCAAGTACTTTAATTATTTTTAGTGTGACAGGCTCATAATATACACACAACTCAGATATGAGAAAAAGTGTTTATTTTCAGTCACTGGTTTCATCTTCATTCTGGAGCTCCCATTCTCATTGGACAATGAAAAAGAAAACTTAAATTTGAGGTAACATCACTTCCTCCAGTTTGAAACACCTCACTGTTTGACTTAAACAGTCCACCCACAGTGATGAGACTTGGTCTCTTTGACTCTTTTTCTCTTATTGTGATATAGTACAACAGAAGTATGAATAGGTATGTGAGTGTGTATATAGATAGTTATAATTTAGAAATAGATGAATAGATATATTCAAATAGATTTAGCTACTGATAATAACATTGAAACTCAATTTCACCAAACAACAAGTACCACTTATGTGGTATGCACTTGCATATTTCCATTTTATGCTATATTTAATGCCCAAACAGATTTCAAGATGCACTAATACATTATGATCAGCTGTTTAAAAGACACTGATAATGACCCTGATCTACAGCAATTTATTTTAATGTAAATTAACTCTGGATTTCTATTTCTCCTTTTCTCATCTTTTTTTTTCTCTGGAATAAATTCACACTCTCAAGATGTAGGAACAAGGAGGAATGAGTGCTCAGCCTTGTTACAGTGTTAACAGGCTACACCTGAGAAGCAAGGTATTACCTGCCCCCACCCCCCCAAAAAACACAGAGAATGATATTTCTACCTTTCCTTACCCAAGATTTAACATCAAGGAAGGGTGGAAGTTCAATTAGCTAAGACCATGAGTCCAACTATTTGGCACTCTGTCTCATTCTTTCTCCTCCAATTTCTTCCCCCAGCACAAAAAAAAAGCATTCTAGTTCCCATTTTCATCTAGGAGAAATTTGCCTTAGGTCTCATCCTTTATCCTATCTTGGTAGTATTTGATCTTCCCATTGCTGAGTCAACAAGTCTAGGCTTAAAAACTAGTCATCATGACAGAAGAAATATGTTAATAAGAGACACATCTTATAATATTTCAAAAATTAAAATACTATTTCAATTCCCACTACTGAGGGAATACATTTCTTGTGATACATTTGAAAACTGCTTATGATATGATCAATGCAGAAAACTTGTAGTTGAAAATCACTAGAATACAACACCTTCATTATCTAATGAGTTAATTAGAAGCCTCAGAGGGAGTGATTTTCCCAAGTCTGCTCCATTGATTCTGTATTGTCTATCTTTCACTCTAAGAAGTGTGTCCAGATATGTGTCTCTGAGCCAATTAGAGACAAAATAATAAGACAGATAAAATACAATGTAAATATGACCAGTCTTCCCACTCTATAAGCTCCCCATCCCTCTGCTTTTCCATCTCTACCAGTGATTTATGCTTTCAACCTCTGAAAAGACATCCCATCAGTTTTCCTTCAAAGCATCACACTAGGGTTAATTCAGTATTACAATATCACTCCCTTAAACTAGAATATATTTGTCAACATCCTGTATCCTAAGAATTCACCTTAAATATCCAGGCTTGGCTTAAAACTGAAGGCAGTACAAAAATATTTACTGAAAAAAAAATTTACTGAAGCATATTTTTTTATTCATTTTCTAGTTGTACTCACTTTTCTAACATGATACATTAGCACCACAGATTGAAGATAGCCCACTCTAATAAAATAGGAAGTTTCATGATATATTTAATTACATTATTTAAATTAACACTGCCCCAATGAAAATAATATTATTCTTGAAATATGAGAAAGTTCATTTAGAAAACAAATATATATCTTATTTTGAGATAATAGAAAGTACTGTGAATGCTTATAAATTATTTTTTAATTAATAACTACCTATAAACAAGAAATTAAGTGGATTTGATTTCACAATAATTACACTAATGAACAAAGCATCTCTACACCCTTAAATACTCACATGTTTAGGAAATAATTCTTTTTGTGAATGGCTGTGTGTTAATGAAAGAATTAGGGAGCACATTAAACATGTTGCCTTGTAAACATACATTTTAATTTCTCCTTTTCTCAGGTTGTCATGTTAATATGATAATTACCAGAAGAAGTCAAATAAGAAGCTTAGTCTAATAGCCAAAGTAAAATCAGGCTAAATCAAATATACCCATAATTTCTTAAAATCATGATTTATACTCTCATATTTTAAAAAGAAGAGTTAAAAACACTCGCCCATTGCTTTTTCACCTATTACCCTTCTCTTTCCATCATTAGAAATCAGGACCAGTCACGGTAATTTTGTGATTGCTCTTCTGAAAGTTGCAAGGGATAAAAGCACTTGACCTACATTTTCCTTTAGGTTTTTCCTTCTGTAACCTGAAAGAAAAAAATCAGAGTTCACAGTGAGAACAATAATCTTTCCTGCACCACCTACACCTTTATTCACAGGGTTCTATAATCAACTGTGACAGCATTTGAAGACACTAATCAGTCAGACTCGATGATTATTGACCTTAGAAAAAAAAAAGTGCATGAATGACTTCCTCTCTATTTCTTCATAACTGTGGGTAGCTCCAAACAGAAAATTCAGTAACATCAATGACTCAAAACCTCCTACAAATTGATGTGCTAAGTCATAATACATAATAAAAGTAAAAGGAATAATGGAATTTGTGTGATACTATTAACATTTACATTTTGCTTTTCAGAGATGTTCTGGTTCAAGGCTTATTGTGTACAACTGCTCTTTCCTACAAAGGACTAAGGAGATTGGGGACTGGAAAGGGTTTAGCAACAAAGACTCCCATGTCTTCTCCTGGTTAGATCCTTTAATATGTCATAGCTTGAGCCCTACAAGCATTAGTCTTTAGCTCTAAAAAGACAGCAGGAATTCATGTTTGATTATGCACATAAGGATAATGTATCCAGACCAGTATAAGATAAAAGAATCCAGAAAATGACGTTTCGTTGCTTCCATATGTGTGCTAAGAGCCCAGCTTAATTTCAAACATCACACTCCCATAAGTAGCTTAGAATGTGTTATTCACATGTCTTATTTTTCTGTGTATCTCCAGCCCCTAATATAAGCTTGTCACACAGAAAGGATGGTAAAATATGGATTGAACTGAACAAAATAGAGGTGGTCTCACATGCTATTGAACTGTGGAGAGTTAAAAATTACAAATATATCTGTATTACAAAATGCCAACCAATCTATGAAATTTTATTTATAAAACTCAATGTAAAAACTTCTTGACACCAGCATCCTCCCCAAGGGCAGAATGGGTTATGATTTTTGAGATACTTGCAAGTAAATACCAAATGTGAAACAATAATACACAGTATCTGAGACTAAAGTCTAAAATAGAAAGATAGGAAACCATACAGAAATTCATAAAGTCTACCATTTTAAGATAATTTATTTTGGGTTCTTTGACCTTTTTCTGCACAGAATCTGTGTTCCATTTGGTGTGGCTGTTCCCTATCTTTAAGGCAGAAACTTCATGGTGTTTTTAAAAGAAAGATTGTCTGTAGACATTTCTAGTGGTTGGCTTGCCAAGATGGTTGACCTAATAATAAAAGTCTTGTGAATTACACTCATTGTATATTCAGCCATATAATTTTCTGCATCATCAGGGAGGAAAAATAAGTATTTTCAGAACAGCTTTTCAAAAATGTTGCTTCTTTCAACCTAGCATAGTTTTGGCCAGCACAGTTTTGAAACAAAAAAGGTAATAGGGAGACTTTAGAATTTCCTTTTTAAAAAGTATATTTATCTATTTTGAGAAAGAGAGAGAGAGAGAAAGGTTGGCGGGGGGGCGGTGAGAGAGAGAGTATGAGCAGGGAAGGGGCAGAGAGAGAGGGAGAGAGAAAATTATAAGCACTGATCCAGCGCTGACAGCATGAAGCCTGACAGGAGGCTTGATCTCAGGGACTGTTAGATCATGACCTGAGCCAAAAATCAAGAATCAGATGCTTAACCTACTAAGCCACCCAGGCATTTCTAGAATTCCCTTTATTAAGGTCCTTTAGAGTTAAGATAGTGTCTCATCTATCTGGCTTTATATAAAGATTGAAGAAGAAAGGTGATATTTCCTTTAGAAAAACTTTTCTAATCCCATGGTAGACATGAAACTGTGCCACCCAGATCCCCCTTTCACATAGCATTGCTCAGGTACAGAGTACAGTGTGCAGATGGCTTCCAGCTGTCAGCTCCTTTAGGGTCTACTTTAGCTGCAGCGACCCACTTCATTGTGATGGGAAACAACTCAAACAGGCTCTACTCAATCCAAAGAGCCTCACTGGATTAGCCAAGGCTTTCCTGGGCACCTTCAATGCAATTTTTCCCTCTGTCCAACACACTTCCTACCTTCTTCTTTTCACAGGTCTTAATCAGCAATAAACTTACACCCTACTTTATCTTAGAATCTACTTCAGAGGAATCCAGACTGAGGCAGTATATGCCAAGACTTGTCCCCGAATGTGGGCAATAAAATGGAGCTGTGGATTACTTTACTCTCCTAGTAGAGGAAGGCTCCATCACTAGGGGTGGGGTGGGGATGGCAAGAATACACAAACTGTCCTTGACACAAGGTGGAAGTCCAGTGGTTAAGACATGAAGTGGACTAGAAAGGAACACACTAATGAGTTTGAGGATTGGGTGATTATTGCTGAAGGCCACTGATTCATTATAGTAGAATAAAGAACTTCAAGATGAGTATCAGGCAAGTGAAAAACAAGAGTGAAGAACAGATGATTTCCTTTTTTCATGACAAAGCTCTCATCTTCTACTGCAGAAGGGCAGAGGAAGTTAAGGAGCAGGACCATGATTTTATGGTCTGAATGACTTAACTACAAAGAAAATTAAATGCCAGGCCAAAGCAAGTTTGTGATGGCAGAGTCAGGGCCTTAACTGGGAAAATTTGACACTGACATCTAAGTGGATGCCCCTAGAGGGATGATGATATTTGGGTGGATACTCCTATATATTCTGACTTGTCACCCTACTCTCAAACTTCTGAGCCTAAAGAAGTGCCCTGTTTCATCCTACACAGCCCTCCATAGACATAGACACACAAAAAGAATATCTCCTGTTTCCATGTTAGAGGAGAATGCTGAGTCGTCTATCTTAAAAGGTAATAGGTCACTTTCTCAGAATTTGACGTCACCTCTTGTCTGGCCACTATGTCAATAACTGGGATTAATTTACAATGTAGTCTTCCTGGGGCACTGGTAGGTCTGATATGAATAAAGGAGATTACATATCAAAGTAGTTGCAAGACCTAATCAGCACATAATGGCAATAGCCAAGAAAGTAAAGACACAGCCAGATTCTGAAGGTGCTTGATAAAAGTTATTAGAACATACAAATGAGTAGGAAATAATTTGGACATGCACTCACAGGACAGCAGATTTAATGCTCTGCCAAACAGCAGGTGCTGCAAACTTGCTACAGGGAAGATACGTAGAAATGTAAAAGAAGTGATGCCTGCATTGTAGGAAGTAGAAAGGATAGCGTTGCCATGGTAAACGGTAAAAGAAGGAATTAAGGAATTAACAAGTTTTGGGAAGTGGATATTTGGGAATGGGTATACAATGTGTGCCCTAAACATCCTCCAGATGATAACATTCCCCCCAGAAAAGCCCAGGGGGCACACTACCCATTCCATAAGGAATGCAATGGCAAGAGGAGTGTCAGCATCACTAAAAAGTTTAGTGGTGGCTTCTTTCCTGGGCCAGTGTTGATGGTAGAAGAAGCTGTTATAGAACTTGTCTCAGTGAAATCAGTGAAATTCTAGGGCCCTGAAAAAGTAGAGGCCAAATGGTATGGCTTAAGCACCAGGGGTCAAGGGGTTGCTATTGTAATGACCTATAAGTTGGGAGTTGCAGCCAATGGGAGCCTGATCAGTAGAAAGTTACTGGCATGAAGAAAATAAAACTTTTGTGTACCTTTCTCATCAGAAGAAATAAGGATGGATGACTGAGTAGCTGATGTCAGTCACCCCAATAATAAAAAAAAGTCATGATTCCTTGTCTTATTTTAGAACAGAATCAGTTTTCAGATGTGGAACTGATTGACTGATCCAAGTTCCTAGGAAGAAGGACATCATGGCAAGTACACAAGTAATGATTTTTTCTGATAGTTTTCAAAGTGATTTATGGCCATTTGCTCAAGTAACTGTAAGCCTGAAAAAGGGAGATATCTAGAAATTTTGAGGAATGTGGGACACAGTATCTGAGTTGGCATTGGTACCCAGAACCCTCTCTATTATTAGGGCTCCTATAAGGAGGCATCATATGCAAACCAAACAGTAAATGAAGTCACCTTAATGGTCCCATTGGGTCTACAGACCTATCCAGTGGCACTTCCCTAGTCACCATATGTATATTTTGGAGTGACATGTTTGGCAGTTGGTACAAGCCCCACACTGATATTCCAGAAAGTGGAAGATAACCTTATAAGAGTGAAAAGCCCAACAACATCTATGCAACTTTTTTTTAATGCTTATTTATTTTTGAGACAGAGAAACAGAGTGCCAGTGGAGGAGGGGCAGAGAGAGAGGGAGACACAGAATCTGAAGCAGGCTCCAGGATCCAAGCTGTCAGCAAAGAGCTCGATGCAGGGCTTGAACTTATGAGCCATGAGATCATGACCTAAGCCCAAGATGGCCGTTTAACCAACTGAGCCATCCAGGTGATCCTCTATGCAACTTTTAAAGAACCAGTGGTCAGGTGTGTGCTGGATTATCTCCTTCAAAAGTGGGAGACAAATGATTGCATTTTTCATATCCTACCATGTAAAAAAGAAAAGTACACTGCATTTTTTTTAGATTCTGGTAGCATTTTTCAGTACATTTCTTCAGATTATGGTAGCAGCATATTCCACACCTAAGAATACTTCTCAGGCCTATATACTGAATAAAGTGAAATGCTTCTAGCTTTGAAAGGATCCTGGAACAGTAAAAAGCTCTGCAGCTGACCCAAGTTACAGTGCAAGAAGCTCTGATACTCAAACCACATGATTTTACAGACCCTATGGTGCTGGAGACATCATGGCCAAAAAAGATACAGTGTATTATATGTGGTAAATCCCAGTGTGAAAATCACAGTTGAGGACCCTGGGATTCTGGGGCAAGGCCCTGCCATTCACTAGATGAAATCAAGTTTTCTGAAAAACCCCAAGGGTTCTGGAGCAAGATCTTGCTAAGTAAGGCAATTATACAACTTAAAAAAACAGCTTGTGGAATTCCTGTGGTCTAGTAGAGACAGAACACCGGGCCATGGTCATTAACTGAGCATGATCTGGAACTGCCCATCCAGAACTGGACCTGTCAGCCAACAAATCATTAAGTTTAAGTGGGCCCAAATATTATATTTGATATAATATAGAAGAGACATGACAAAAATTGACCACAGAATGGACCAAAGGGCATAAAAAACCTGCTTAGACAGTTAACCCAGACTACAATGGCATCCATCACTGTTGCACTAGTATTTACCCCTAAGCTTATAACTGTGGTCATATCACATTCCCCATATGACCCACTGAAGGAGAACAAAGCCCAAACTGGGATCATGAGTATTTTGGCTCAACATTTGAGTCCAAGCCCAAATTAAATGAGTTAACTTAAGGATGGCCTTGTAATGAGGAACTGAGGAAAAAGCCTTCTAATGGGCAGAGTCTGGGGCAGTACCACTGGTCATCAACTTCGTGTTGAAAATAAATGACATGAGCTTAGAACATGTAAAGATTATGGGGTAATAGTCAATGGAGTGGAAAACTTATTAGGGTCCACAAAGGGAAAATGCAAGATTAGGGATAGGCAGATTTTGTGTAGAGAAATGTGATTGAACATAGGGAAGTGGGAATAAAGCATGAAGATCATTATATTAGATATCAATGCCACCAGAAAATATTCACCATGGAAAAATCACCCAACATTGTCAATGGTTTCTATCAACAGCCACCTCAAAGTAGATATGATGGGCATTTAATGAAGTGGCCACCATGGCAGATATAGGCATTCCATTCAGGCTTATATAGCAAAAGACCATAGATCAGGTGATTTACAAACAACAAAAAAATTGATTCTCATTGTTCTGGAGACTGGAAGTCTGAGATCAGGGTGCCAGCATTGTCAGGTAAGTGTTCTCTTCTAGGTCACAGACTTCTTATTGTATTTTCATAGGGCAAGATAACACACTGGAACCCCTTTTATAAAGGCACTGATCCTATTCATGGGATCTCCACCATCATCATCTAACTACCATCTGAAGACCCCACTTTCTAATGTCATCACATTGGGTGTTATATTTTTAAATTATGATTTTTGAAAGGACACAAACATTCAGAAGATATGCATAGATCCAACATTATGGGCTTCCACTTATCAAGGCTTGTTTAGCTATTGCCAGAACCTACTGGCAATAGAAAACAACTCTTAGCTACCACAGGGCACAAGTTTTCAACTGGTTCCTTCTATTCTGTAAGGCCCAGACATTTGCTCTCAAAGGAACAGACACATATCCTGATTGTTTTCTCATTTGTCCCAGAACTTAGCACAACTCTGTAAGGTCTTACAAAGTGTTTTTATATTGGCATGGAATACCACAGCATCTCATCAGAGCAGGGAAATATTACAGCAAACAAAATATGAAAGTGGGTTCATGACCACAGAATCCACTGGTTGTATCATTTACTCCACTCCCCAGAACCTGCTGGCCTGACATAACACCAGAATAGCTATGAAGGTAGAGATAAAGAGGCATTATTCTGTAAGGATAAATATCTTCTTCCGCAATGCACTGAAAGAGATAATTGCATATGGTATGATGTCACCAAACAGAATGAATATATATAAGCCCAGAAATCAAGTGATAGAAACATAAATGATCTCACTTACCTTCATTCCCAATAACTCACTAGTGGAATTTATGCTCTCTGTAACTGTAATTCACATTCTGAAGAGTTAGAGATCCCATACTACAAATGAAGTGCACTTTCACCAGCAAATACAGCAAGAGCCTCATTGATTATAAACTAGGTGCTCTGATTCTATCAATACATGGTTTCTATCTCAGTTTGAAAAGAGCTCTCTGTTTCCAAGGACCACCACTTTCTCCTCAGAAACAGAAATTCACAGAAATCCTGTAGAAGCTGTGCTCTGGATGTATATGCATAAGTGGAACTTAGCACTAGTGAGGAGTATGGTAGATATGGGGATGAACTACCCAGATTTGTTTTCAAGGAAAGGCTTGCTGCCCAGCTGTAGCTGTCATCTTATTCAAGGTCTGCCTCTGCTACAGAAGACATTTTCATGAGTAGCCATTTGGTAACTAAGCTAGGTGGATATATAAAGACCTAGCAATTCTGACATACTTCTCAGATTCCTACATCAGAGCTCTCCATCAAAGCCAGGGCTTTGTCAGATCTGCTTCACAAGTCAACCGCTCCCTTTGTCCAATTCTTCCTTCTCCCCTTTCTCTCACGGGCAATAATAACCTAACAGATATCTAGCACCCCAAACTCTGCCTCAACTTCTGCTTACCAAGGTTCAGTCTTCAAAATCCCCAACCCAAATCCTCCATTTCTGATAATTAATGTTATCATTCTTCCACTTCTTGACTCAGCATTTCCCAAAATATCATCCTAAGAAACAACATCTTATCAAGATATTAACTTTTATTCTACCATAGTAGAAATGCTTGATCAAGTGCTGGATAAGATTAACTTAAATGTTTTCTTGCTGCATGACCAGACCAGACAGTTTAACCTGCAAAGGAACTTATCAAACACACAAAAATATTTTCCATCTTGTGAATCCCTAAAACATCAATCTCCCACCCATTGTCAGTAATAAAATCTCTGGAAAATAAGTAGTTGTGTGGTGACCTTTTTCATGTATTTTTCCAGAAGCAGAAATAAGACTTCATCAGTACTGTAAATCATCAAACTTAAAATTAAAAACACCATTTGTAACAAGAGTTATAAGGCTACTTTATGGCAGCTGTGATTTTTATCTTTTAGAAACTGAACAGAGAGAATCAATGAGCATAAAGAAAGTTTGAAGGATACAAAAATATTTAATTTTTAACAATCTTTAACTTCATCTATCTTCGTTAATATTATTAGATAATTTTTAAAACATGTTTAAGGTTTTTAATCAAATCTAATTTACTCAAGGATTTTAAAATCACATCTTAGAAATGAAATCATATCTTACTTGAGAATATGCATAACAATAATTTTTCAGTGGAAGATTACATTTTGCATACTGTTTTAAAAACATGGAAATGAGATAACTTTTTTTAATTTTTTAAAATATTTTTATTTATTTCTAGGAGAGAGAGAGAGAGAGACAGCGTGAGCAGGGGAGGGTCAGAGAGAGAGGGAGACACAGACTCTGAAATAGGCCCCAGGCTCTGAGCTGGCAGTCAGCACAGAGCCCGACGCGGGGCTCGAACCCACGAACTGTGAGATCATGACCTAAGCAAAAGTCGGACGCTTAACCGACTAAGCCACCCAGGCACCCCAATAATTTATATATATATATTATTTTTTCTCAAGTGAAATTTATCTTTACTTTAGCTTTAAAAGAATTTATAGATAGAAATTTTCACTTAAAAAATTTAGTTCTTGGGGCGCCCGGGTGGCTTAGTCGGTTGAGCGTCCGACTTTCGCTTGGGTCATGATCTCGCGGTTCGTGGGTTCGAGCCCCGCGTCGGGCTCTGTGCTGACTGCCAGCTCAGAGCCTGGAGCCTGTTTCAGTCTGTGACTCCCTCTCTCTCTGACCCTCCCCTGCTCGCGCTGTCTCTCTCTCTCTCCTAGAAATAAATAAAAATATTAAAAAAAAAATTTAGTTCTTTTTATACATTTTTATACCAAAATAGTCTTCATTGACTAAATGATTAGTCTAAACCAATCACATTCCCCTTGCCAGTCTAATTTTAGAAAATGACATGTAATGGGGGTCTCTGGGTGGTTCAGTTGCTTAAGCGTCTTGATCTCAGGGGTCTGAGGTCAAACTCTGCATTGGACCCTGCATTGAGCTCCACCCTAAGCATGAAGCCTTCTTAAAAACAAAACAAAACAAAAAAACCAATAGTACATGTAACCAAATGCAGGACAATGAGATGTGAGAGAAGTTTTCTGTGACTCTTCTGTGAAGTAGGTCTCTGCTGCTTAGAAATCACAAGAAAAGATGGACAGATACCTCCTTGCTACGGACACTACCAACTCTAGATACAATGCCTAGAAGTTCTAGAGTTGTTTTTCCACTAACTAGCATGAGTATAAAGTCAAGATTTGGAGGGCAGAGCTAAGAGAAGCTGAGCCACAGCCTCCTTATGTCATAGTTTGATTCCATCTTGCACCTAGACTTCCTTTTATGTGAAATAAAACTTATTAACACTGTTTGCACTGTTTTCATTACATGAAGTATACAGCATCCTTATTTATAGAAGATTTCTAATTCCTCTAGAAAAAATATCATAATAACCAAAATCTGGTTAATTGCCCATTATAAAAACTGATATATTTCATTACAAAAAATAGAATTACTGAATTGTGAGGTAAACATATTACACAAATTACTGATTAAAAAGTACAGTTTTCACAAAAAGTAACCAAACTTAAATAACTTACCTGTGTTGTTCTTCCCTTACAAAAAAATTAGATAGCTAGTAGATAGATAAATAAATAGATGATAGATAGATAGATAGATAGATAGATAGATGATAGATAGATGAAGAGAACAAATTTGAGGTATTTATCATTTTAAAAAGCCCTTGGTGGGTCTTATTTAAAGTGTCCTATTTTTTGTTTCATATACAAATCATATATTTGTTTTATATATCATAAAGGTATGATCGATTGAACTTCTGAGCTAGTGTCTTGACACATTGTGGATGAATAGAAACTGGTGATTGTTTCTTGAAGACGATGACAGAATAGGGATTTCAAAGTGGTCAGTAGCACCACCCCTGGTTTTCTAATTCAATTCTGCATCCCATTTCTGAACTACAAATTTTGATTCTGATTCAAAAATATTTTCCAGAAAGAAAAGACATGATAAAGGACAGAGGGGGAAAAAGTTATATATACAATTTACTTCTCTATAATGGAAGAATATAGCTTACCATTGCCTTAGAACACATTTAACCTGGCCTCTTTTTTTTTTTTTTTTTTTTACAAATAGATTATTGTCAAGTTGGTTTCCAGTAACACCCAGTGCTCATCCCACAAGTGCCCCCCTCCATGACCATCTCCCCCTTCCCCCCCACATCCATCAGTCCTCAGTTTGTTTTCAGCATTCAAGAGTCTCTCATGGTTTGCCTCTCTCCCTTTTCCCCACCATTTCCCCCTTCTTCTCCCCCATGGTCCTCCATTAAGTTCCTCTTAATCCTCCTATATGTGCAAACATATGATATTTGCCCTTCTCTGCCTGACTTATTTCGCTAAGCATAACACCCTCAAGGTCCATCCATGTTGCTATACATGGCCAGATTTCATTGTTTCTCATTGCCATGTAGTATTCCATGGTAGAGATAAACCACATTTTCTTGATCCATTCGTCCGTTGATGGACACTTAGGCTCTTTCCATGTTTTAGCTATTGTTGAGAGTGCTCCTATGCATCAGCAATCCTGTATCCCTTGGGTAAATTCCTAGCAGTGCCATTGCTGGGTCATAGGGAAGTTCTATTGCCTCTTTATAGTGGATCTGAACAAAGAGTGTGGATGTTGAAATCTTCAATTAGTAGATTGTTGTATGTTCTTTGAGTAGTGAAATGTCAGACTGACTGATGAAAGTCCTCAAGAGGTTGTATGGGTAGCCAGAGGCATTATACTAGAGATAGTTCAAGGTAATGCATTAATATAGAAGTAATCCAAGATTTACTTAGGAAAAAATAGCCTTCATTTATCCACCAAAAACACAGGAAATAGATTCTACTGTTATGATTCGTCAATGCTCTTTGAAGAGCAGGTATAGTGCAGAACCACAGCAACCACTGAGTCTGAGAAAAAAATAACAAATAACAACTACTGGAACCACTTCAGCAGTCCAACAACTGCAATTAGCTTTTTAAAGGAGCCACTGAGACCTTCAGAGTAGGCATCTCCAAAATATCATGATAGCCAGAGATGCACTGTAGATAATTCTACACATCCAGCAGCTTTGTTAAGACAAGAATGTTCTCGGGGCACCTGGGTGGCTCAATTGGTTAAGCATCTGACTTTGGCTCAGGTCATGATCTCGCAGTTCGTAAGTTCAAGTCCCATGCTGACAACTCAGAGCCTGGAGCCTGCTTCAGATTCTGTGTCTCCCTCCCTCTCTGTTCCTCCCCCAGTCACCCTCTGTCTCTTGCTCTCTCAAAAACAAATAAAGATTTAAAATATTAAAAAAAAAAAAAGATAAGAATGTTCCCTATGAGTTTGTATGCTCCAAGCATACTCTGAAGTGGGCCTGTGGCATCTCCAGGATGATCAGAGCATGCTGTGTTACCTTTCATAAAGATTTAGCAGATTAATCAACAGATCCATTCCATCAGTATTTCTTTGAAGGACTCTTGGTCTAAACCAGTGGTCTCCATTAAGTTCTTCTGGTTGAATTCCACCTGGAGGTGCGTGCGTGTGTGTGTGTGTGTGTGTGTGTGTTCATATGTAAGTAATCTTTGAATAAATGTATGGTATCTTCAGCTAATTGCCATTTTTAGAAATAGCAGTACTGAATCTAGTTTCTTGATTTTTATATTGCTTTTGTCTCTTCTCACCTTTTCCTTTGAAAATGAGCTAAAAACGTTAGCCATCAGCCAGCACTTATTGGCCACCTATCTTAGGACTACATCGTGCAAAAGTACAAGAGGGCATACTATCATATTTTTTACCCTGTATACTCTTCTTAAAAAGGGAGTCCCTTGAAAGTAAACACCCTCAACTTTGTGTCCATTGTCCCTAGCATACAGAGGTACTTTACAGATGCATAAATTAATGAAGCATTTCCTTTGCTCTATATGACATATACATCAATTGAGAAGGAAGTATGTGATCTGTAAGGTTATTAAATATGTGTCCAGTCATCCAGATACTAATAACTATCCTTATTCTTCTCCTGCATTGATATGATTTAACATTTTCTCCTCACTATTTCTGAGGATGGTGACAGGCACACAGAAAAGTAGACTGCAGCATTTCAAAGGCAGACTGGTAAGACACAGTAATGGTTGACCTAGGCACTAAAGGAAGGATGGGATCTTGACTGAGAATGTAGGGGCAAAGGTCATTATGTCTCTGTGAAGGTGTCAGTTGATATTGTATTGGAAAATTATGGGAAATTCATGGAGGACCAGTGGCAGATGTCAGCAGAAATTATTAGATCTGAAGAAATATCTGAATGAAGATTTTCTTCACTGGACATTTCAGCACTAATATGCTCTTCATTTTTGTGAGCAACCTAATAAAATACATATTCATATTCCAGCTTAAAAGAGTGCAAGGAGTAAAAATATAAGTTCTATTTTTCCCCCAAAGTAGAATTCCCTTGTTAAAATATCATATTAAATTCAGATAATTAAATCTCTAAAGCGACTGACACTTATTATGAGAATATTTTTCTTCAACTTAACCAAAACCTTATCTACTAACAACTGTCAGCCACTATTTCTTGTTCTGTCCTCTGAAGGTACATTGAAAAAAATCTTGGCAATTTTCTACATGGTAACTCTTCAACTTTTTAAAAATATTTATAACATTTATCCTTGATCTATTTTTAGGCTAAACACATACAAGTACTTCACTATCTTCTTTGCTTTCTTTGTGCAAATTTTTATTTTCATGGAATTCTTCTTAACCTATAAGCAGAATTAAAGGTAATATGGAGAGTTTTTCTAGTTGGTAATTATTACTTCTAATAACTAAAGAGATTATTATCTCTCAGATCAAGACAATACATTTTTATTTTAATTTATTTTAACGTTGTGACATTTCATATTACAAACTTATAGAGATACATATTTAAATCTAATAGCAAAATATTTTCTAGTGTTTTAAAGAAATGAATGCTTAATAGATCTATAATATAATATTTTAGTTTAAGATTCATGAGAATTTTTAAATTTAAAGAATAATGAAAATTCTAGTCCTTTCTACATCACAAATTATGATTTTTTTTGTTGTTGTTATTGCATGGGGAATTCAGTAAAGTGCTTCTTAAGAACTTGGAAATGTTATGGTCTACGATACATATTTGGTTAGAACAAAAATATACAGATTCACTTAACACACTTAAATCTGTAGTACTAAACTAAAATGTCATTAAATACATTTTCAGGCAATGTGACAATCACAAGTGGATTTTACTATGCAGTGCAGGGCTGACCATCAAAGACAGAGGCAAGAAAGAATAACAAGAAAATCTTTGAATGGCCATGTAGTTCTAAGAAAGCTTTGTCCAGGCCATTGCAGGATCTTTCAAAGAAGTCCTTCATGTTATGGGACTTGCCCCAGTGTCCTTCACACTGATTCAATGACTCCTCGAGTGGCTTGATATATACAAGGTGGTTGAATCAGAATGTTGCAGCTAGAGTCGTCAGTCAATTACAGTCTCCCAAATAGGAGATCTGAAAGGCACCTTTCCATGGCCACCATGACAAATCATGTGGACTTTGAGTATATACATGTGATGTTTGCTTTTTAAATTTAAATGAACATATTGGTGTTCTTAAGCTAATACAAAGGAAGAGAATGAGCTAGCCATGTATTCCTCAAAATCTGGATTTTTTTTAATATGCATCAATGATAATTAATTTTATATTTGTCATTTGAAATTGTTCAAATGTGCGCTTTTAAAAGATCCATCCTACCTGAATTTTGACAAAATATAGTATCTGGGTGTGAAAAGCTAAGGAATAGAGTTTAGATAATGATTTATCAAAATTTACCAGGCTTACTGTTACTACCTTGTGAGGCCTCCTAGAAGAGATGTTGATGACCTTTTCATGGTGATCTTTGCTGTGATATTGACCAATTGTGAGGATTGCTTATTTTTCGTGTTAGAAATTTTATACCCCAGAGTCTGACCAGAGAATCATTGTATCAACTTTAGAAAAAAACAAAGATACCATTGAGCCTGGCCTTCTAGTTGTAGGGGAGATACCCAAAGAGCTTCTCTTATTAAATCAGTCATACAGTGAATTGGGGCAGAAGTGTCACTAAAACTCATAACTCCTATCTCCTGGCCTGATACCCTTTCTGGTACAGACCTTACCGAAATTCCTTATTATTCTAGTTAACATTCTCAAATTTATGAGTTTTGAATACTGTTACCTCATAATTCTTATATTTTTATTCTTCACTGATGCATTTATTTAATCAGATTCCCAATAAGCAGTTAACTGCCCACTTCAGCAGCCATAAGCCATGTGTGGCTTTTATGCTTTCAAAATGTGGCTCATTCAAATTAAGATATATTCTAAGTGTGAAATGTTAAGTATGAAGCCTTAGCACCTGAAAAATGTAAAATATCTAAAAACACTAAATATTACTCAAATGATAATATTTTTGATATACTGGATTAAATGAAATGGATTATTAAAATTAAGTTTACCTGCTTCTTTTTAATGTTTAATATGACCACTAGAAAATTTAAAAATAAATATTGGGGGGGCTTCTGGGGTGCTCAGTTGATTAAGCATCTGACTCTTATTATCAACTCAGGTCTTGATCTCAGGGTCGTGAGCTCAGGAACCACGCTGGGCTCTGCACTGGGCATGAGGCCCACTTAAAATAATAATAATAATAATAAATATGTGACTCACATTACATTTTTATTGAACAGAGCTATTATAGAAAATTGCCATGGGTCATTTATTCATTGATTCAATGAGAATGCAGTAAAGCCCCCCACGTTGTTAAGTACAGTGCATACACAAAATGTCTTCTACTGTCTAAACATGATGTTTTGTCGTTTTCATTTTAGGTGAGATGATTTAGAATATTTTAGAGTGGGAAGATTATTCTCATCATCATTAATTTTATTTAGTTTTAGCTAAGGTTGGAACTCGAAGGCATGTTATAATCACTCTTGGAGCTAAAGTTATCTGAGGAATAAGATCAGGTTTACACAATAGTATTGAACTTCTTTTCTTGAGCAACGTGTGGGTCGGCTAGGTTTACAAAAGCCTGACCTTTTATTTGTGTACTAAATATAGTTTAATTGCTTCTCTGATACCAAGTCAAGCTATGAGTGTGATTTTGGATTATCATCTTGTTTGTATCTGCTCTGTCACTTGTTCTAGTTCTTTCCTTCCTTTTCAGTGAAGGTTCCCCTCTTCCAGAGTCATCACCTTTAGGAAGAGGATATAGGGCTGAACTAAAGACAACTAAGTTGCCAAAACAGAGGAGATAATAGAAAATTGTTATTGGAGGGGGGGGCAAGATGGCGGAGAAGTAAGGAGCTCCGTACTTGCACTCGCGCCCATACATCACACAGAAAAGATCTGAAGCCATTGGAAACCATGCAAAACCTGAGAGACTGGGAGAAAAAGGACGCAGAATCCACTGAGAAAGCCTTCTAACGTGAGTGCGAACCGGGGAAGGTAAAATTGGGCCGGGATCGGAGCCTACAGGGTGGGAGGCGATCCCCCTCTACCCTCTATGGGGAGTGAGAGGGGAAAAGGAGAGAGTCCGAGACAGAAAAATCTCCGCTCGGTGCATAGAAAGACCGTACTTGCCAAATACCTGCACACCAGGTCCCCTCGCGACAACTGGTCCGGGGGAGACTGAGCACACAAACTGCTTCTTTGTGCCGCTCCTGGAGGTTGGGTTTTAAAGCGGCGCGGGCGCGCCTGCCGCCATTGTAGCTCCAGGGTGGCTGGGATCCCTGAAAGAGCCGCGCAGACACCGGGCGTCCGCGCTCCTGGCTGGCTGGAACTCGAGAGGGAAGGCAAAGAGCTAAAAACTGGGAAATTTGCCTGTGAGTTCGTGTTTCGGGTGACGAGCCATAGAGAGACCCGGTTTTCCTCACTCCAGCGGGCTCAGGCTACGCGGACCCGGCAGGCAAGCCCCCGCGCATGCGCGCCAGCCTGACCCAGAGAAGGAAGAAGTGATCCTGACTCCGCCCCCAGAGCTCAGCAGGGAACCTGGAATAGCCCAAGGGGGTTGTCTGGGAAGCTGTGTCTAAGGCAACTTCAGCAGGGCGCGGACTGGGATTTGGAGATTGGAACTGGCCTGGGTTGAAGAGTGCAACCAACTTCGGCTGCGTCCCCGGAACGGGGAGTTGACACGCCAAAAAAAAAAAAGCGAGCTGCAGCGCGGGGTTCAAGAAGGGACTGGAGCACCGTCACTCTCCTCCCCACAATCGCCAAGGCAGAACCCCGCCTGAGGCATCGGATCACGCCACGCCCATCCCTGCCTGAGAGGTGCCCTCCTCCTTTTTTTTTTCCCTTTTTTTTTCTTCTTTCTTTTTTTTCCCTTTCTTTTCTCTTTTTTTCTTCTTCTTTCTCTTTTCTCGCTTTTTTCCCCAAAACACTGACCTGATTAACTCTGGTCGCCAGCTTGCTTAAACAATCACAGGTCCATTCTGTAAATGTAAATTCTACACCTACCAACTTTTTCAGCTATTTCTCTCAGGAGTAATTAGACTATATAGTTTCTCTGGATAATTCCAGCATCCTTCTCTCACCTATCCAACCATATTCTACCCTTTACCTCTTTGAAAAAAGTTTCTTATCCCTTCTGCCTGTTCATTCTATTTCCAAATCTGCCTTGTCTCGCCCTGCCTTCTCTCTTTTTCTCTATGCTCTTCAACCAGCACTGCATACACACGGCTATTTAACTGTAGCTGGGAAATCCAGGTATATGCTTTAAACCGTTCTTTGTCCATCGGTTTTCTTCTTTTTTCCTTTTCTTTTCCCCTTTTTGACCCTTTTATGTATTTTATGCTCCCTATTCGCCCTCCCTCCTCCGTCTTTTCTATTAACTTTTTCGTTTTCCCTCTCACTTTGCATGTTAGTTGAATCAGCCTGTGCGTTTGTGTGCTCCTGCTCCCTGTGTGTTTGTCTGTCTGTTTTCTTTTCCAGGGCTACCTCAAGAAACAAGCTAGAGTACACAAGGTGAAGAGTCCCAAATATCACTACGAATAGGAAAATAAAATAACTAAGGTCCCAACAAGAGTGACCGAGGGATACCATTCAAAAACAATCTCTGAAAGGATAGGCCCTGGAAAGTCAAAGAGTTTCTTGGATATAGCAGTGCTCATAGAAACAGAGAGCATAACAGGTCTTTAAAACCAACAAGAGCCGGAAAGCTAACTAAAATGACGAAACGAAAGAGCTCTCCTCCAAAGAAACTCCAAGAAGAAATGACAGCTAATGAACTGCTCAAAATATCAGCAGAATAAGTGAACAAGATTTTAGAATAATAATGGTGAAATTAATAGCAGGGCTTGAAAAAAACATAGGCGACATCAAGGAAACTATGGCTACAGACAGAATGGAAAATAAAAATAGGCATGAAGAATTAAAAAATGCGATAAATGAGATCCATAATAAATTAGAGGCCTCCAATGCACGGCTTGAAGAGGCAGAAAGGAGAATAAGTGATTTAGAAGACACCATTCTAGAAAAACAAGAAGCTGACCAAAAAAGAGACAAACTGATCCAGGAACAGGAAAGAAGAATTCGAGAGCTCAGCGACACAGTCAAACGCAACAATATCCGTATCATAGGAATCCCAGAAGAGGAAGAGAGAGGGAAAGGTGCTGAAGGAGTCCTGGAACAAATTATAGCAGAGAACTTCCCCGACCTGGGGAAGGAAGTCAATGTGGAAATACAAGAGGCTCAGAGGACTCCTCTCAGACGTAACTTGAATCGATCTTCTGCACGACATATCATCGTAAAAATGGCAAAATACAAGGACAAAGAGAGAATTTTGAAAGCAGCTAGGGAGAAAAGGGCCCTCACATACAAAGGGAAACCATCAGAGTGGTGACAGACCTATCTACTGAAACGTGGCAGGCCAGAAAGGAATGGCAAGAGATCTTCAATGTGATGAACAGTAAAAATATGCAGCCAAGAATCCTCTATCCAGCAAGCCTGTCATTCAAAACAGAAGGAGAGATAAAAACCTTTCCAAACAAACAGAAATTGAAAGAATTTGTCACCACGAAGCCAGCCCTACAAGAAATCCTGAGGGGGATGCTCTGAAGGAAAGGTTGCAAGGAACAAAGATTCCAGAGACACCACCACAAACATGAACCCTACAAAAGATACAAAGACTCTAAACCCACATATTTCAATAATAACACTGAATGTAAATGGGCTGAATGCTCCAATCAAAAGACATAGGATAGCAGAATGGATTAAAAAACAAAATCCATCTATATGCTGTCTACACGAAACTCATTTTAGACGGGAAGATACCTTCAGATTAAAAGTAAGAGGATGGAGAAATATATATCATGCTACAGGAAATCAAAAGAAAGCCGGAGAAGCGATACTTATATCAGACAAACTGAACTTTAAATTAAAGACAATCACAAGAGATGAAGAAGGGCACTACATAATAATTACAGGGTCCATCCATCAGGAAGAACAATCATAAATGTCTATGCACCGAATATGGGAGCACCTAAATATCTAAAACAATTAATCATAAACAGAAACAAGCTTCTAGATAAGAATGTGCTAACAGCAGGGGACTTTAATACTCTGCTTACAGCAATGGATAGGTCAACCAGACAGAAAATCACTAAAGAAATGATGGACTTGAAAGACACATTGGACCAGATGGACCTGACGGATATATTTAGAACTTTAAATCCTGAGGCCAGGGAATTTACTTTCTTCTCAAGTGCGCATGGCACATTCTCCAAGATAGATCACATACTGGGACATAAAGCAGCCCTCAATAAATATAAAAGAATAGAGATCCTACCATGCACACTGTCATATCACTATGCTTTGAAACTTAAAATCCATTACAGGAAGAAGTCTGGAAAACTTCCAAAAGCATGGAGGTTAAAGAACACCCTTCTAAAGAATGAATGGGCCAATCAGGCAATTAGAGAGGAAATTAAAAAATATATGGAAACAAATGAAAATGAAAACACAACAATTCAAAATCTATGGGATGCGGCAAAGGCAGTCCTAAGAGGAAAGTACATTGCTCTGCAGGCCTATTTCAAGAGATTGGAAAAAGCGCAAGTCCAAAATGTAACAGCTCACCTAAAGGAACTAGAGGCAGAGCGACAAGAATGCCCTAAACCCAGTAGAAGAAGAGAAATAGTAAAAATTAGAGCAGAAATAAACAACATCGAGACCAAAGAAACAATTGAACAGATCCATGAAACCAAGAGTTGGTTTTTTGAAAAGGTAAACAAAATTGACAAACCTCTAGCCAGACTTATCCAAAAGAGAAGAGAGAGCACCCAAATAGACAAAATTATGAATGACAATGGATTTATTACAACCAACCCCTCAGAAATACAAGCAATTATCAGGGAATACTATGAAAAATTATATGCCAACAAATTGGACAACTTAGAAGAAATGGACAAATTCCTAAACACACACTCACTACCAAAATTCACACGGGAAGAAATAGAAACCTGAACAGACCCATAACGAGTGAAGAAATTGAATCAGTGATCAAAAATCTCCCAACAAATAAGAGCCCTGGACCTGATGGCTTCCCTGGGGAATTCTACCAGACATTTAAAACAGAATTAATCCCAATTCTTCTCAAGTTATTCCAAAAAATAGAAAGCGAAGGAAAACTCCCGGACTCATTTTATGAAGCCAGCATCACTCTGATTCCCAAGCCAGACAGAGATCCAGCAAAAAAAGAGAACTACAGGCCAATATCCTTGATGAATACGGATGCAAAAATTCTCAACAAGATCCTTGCAAATCGAATCCAGCAGCATATAAAAAGAATCATCCACCAAGATCAAGTGGGATTCATTCCTGGGTTACAGGGCTGGTTCAACATTCGCAAATCAATCAATGTGATACATCATATCAATAAAAGAAAAGATAAAAACCATATGATCCTGTCAATAGATGCAGAAAAAGCATTTGACAAAATACAGCATCCCTTCTTAATAAAGACTCTCGAGAAAGTTGGGATAGAAGGAACCTACTTAAACATCATCAAAGCCATCTATGAGAAGCCTTCAGCTAACATCATCCTCAACGGGGAAAAACTGAGAGCTTTTCCCCTGAGATCAGGAACACGACAGGGATGCCCACTCTCACCACTGCTGTTTAACATATTGCTGGAAGTCCTAGCATCAGCCATCAGACACCAAAAGGAAATCAAAGGCATCAGAATTGGCAAAGAGGAAGTCAAACTTTCACTCTTTGCAGATGACATGATACTCTACATAGAAAACCCGACAGACTCCACCAGAAGCCTACTAGAACGGATCCAAGAATTCAGCCAAGTTGCAGGGTACAAAATCAACGTACAGAAATCGGTTGCATTTTTATACACCAACAATGAAGCAACAGAAAGAGAAATCAAGAAACTGATCCCATTCACAATTGCACAAAAACCATAAAATACCTCGGAATAAACCTAACCAAGGATACAAGAGATCTGTATGATGAAAACTATAGAAAACTTATGAAGGAAATTGAAGAAGACACAAAGAAATGGAAAAACATTCCATGCTCATGGATAGGAAGAATAAATAGAGTTAAGATGTCATTACTACCTAAGGCACTCTACACATTCAATGCAATTCCAATCAAAATTGCACCAGCATACTTCTCAAAACTAGAACAAACTCTCCAAAAATTTGTATGGAACCGCAAAAGACCTCGAATAGCCAAAGTAATCCTGAAAAATAAAACCAAAACGGGAGGGATCACCATCCCAGACTTTAGCCTCTACTACAAAGCTGTCATCATCAAGACAGTATGGTATTGGCACAAAACAGACACATAGACCAATGGAACAGAATTGAGAACTCAGAAGTGGACCCAAAAGTATACAGCCAACTAATCTTTGACAAAGCAGGAAAGAATACCCGATGGAAAAAAGACAGCCTTTTTAACAGATGGTGTTGGGAGAACTGGACAGCAACATGCAGAAGAATGAAACTAGATCATTTTCTCACACCATGCACAAAAATAAACTCAAAATGGATCAAGGACCTGAACGTGAGACAGGAAACTATCAACACCCTAGAGGAGAAAGCAGGAAACAACCTCCTTGACCTCCACCGCAGCAACTTCTACTTGACACATCCCCAAAAGCAAGGGAATCAAGAGCAAAAATAAACTGTTGGGACCTCCTCAAGATTAAAAGCTTCTGCACAGCCAAGGAAACAACCCAGAAAATTAATAGGCAACCAACGGAATGGGAAAAGATAGTTGCAAATGACATATCAGATAAAGGGTTGATATCCAGAATCTACAAGGAACTCACCAAACTACACGCCCGAAAAACAAACAACCCAGTGAAGAAATGGGCAGAAGATATGAACAGACACTTCTCCAAAGAGGACATCCAGATGGCCAACAGACACATGAAACGATGCTCAGTATCGCTCCTCATCAGGGAAATACAAATCAAAACCACACTGAGATACCACCTCATGCCAGTCAGAGTGGCTAAAATGAGCAAATCAGAGAACTCTAGATGCTGGCGAGGCTGTGGAGAAACGGGCACCTCCTACACTGTTGGTGGGAATGCAAACTGGTACAGCCCCTCTGGAAAACAGTGTGGAGGTTCCTCAGGAAACTAACAATAGAACTCCCCTATGACCCAGCAATAGCACTGCTAGGAATTTACCCAGGGGATACAGAAATGCTGATGCATAGGAGCACATGTACCCCAATGTTCATAGCAGCACTCTCCACAATAGCTAAACATGGAAAGAGCCTAAGTGTCCATCAGCAGATGAATGGATCAACAAGATGTGGTTTATCTATACCATGGAATACTACATGGCAATGAGAAACAATGAAATCTGGCCATGTGTAGCCACATGGATGGACCTTGAGGGTGTGATGCTGAGCGAAATAAGTCAGGCAGAGAAAGACAAATATCATATGTGTGCACGTATAGGAGGATTAGGAGGAACTTAACAGAGGACCAAGGGGAGAAGAAGGGCAGAAATGGTGGGGGAAAGGGGGAGAGGCAAACCATGAGAGACTCTTGAATGCTGACAAAAACTGAGGACTGGTGGATGTGGGGGGGAGGAGGGGTGGGCATAGAGGAGGGCACTTGTGGGGATGAGCACTGGGTGTTATGTGGAAACTAATTTGGCAATAAACTATTTGTAAAAAAAATAAAAAAAAAAAGAAAAGAAAATTATGAGAATTTGAAAGAGGAAAAAAAAAATAGAAAATTGTTATTCTACTATCTTTTTGTCATCTGGATTTTTCCATAATATGTTTTATGATGGCATATATGAAACCATAGTCATATAATTATCCTTAGGAGGACGTTAAACTTTAAGAAAGTTATCAAAAAAATTACCTGATGTAGAAGTTCATAATAAACTATAGATTGTTGAAATTAAGCGCCTTGCAAAGGGAAAAAATGTTGAGGGGAAACATGAAGAATATATAATGTAATTCTCTCTGTAAAATTAGTGAAAAGCCTGTGTGAAACTGAATTAAATAAATTGTCACTTTGGGGGGAAAGACCCCTATGTAGCAAGTCTTCTTACTCTTTTTGAAGCTATGACACAGAGTTTATAAAAAACGAGCAGATGACATGACAAAGTACTCTATTTATTTGTTTCAAATATATATGGTGTTGGAAGAAGACTCCAGAAACTTTGCACTCATAAATATGATAAATTAGAAGACAAAATAAACTGATCCCAAAAAATGAATATTAAAAAAGTGTTAGAATACTTTACTTAGTTGCAGGGCTCACCTCTATGACACTAAAGAGACAATCTCACTTTTGAAATGGGTTAATTGAGTTTATCTCTGTTGTGAGAGCTTTATAACTCAAGTAGCTCACTGTGACAGAGAAAACCAAAAGTCATAAGTCTCTTAAGATAAATTCCACAGGTGTTTTATTTATTATATACCTTAAGGAGCTAGAAATATTTCTTTGTGATAGCTTTACATTTTAAAAAAAGGGGGGGAATGGAAAGGTATGCTGCTAGTTTTGTGAACATAGTGATATAAATCATACAAAGTTTTTTGATTTCCCCTTTCTTCTTTGGAAAGTTGTTCACAGTGCCACTTTACCTTTGGGCTAGTCTGCCTTATGCTAGAAGATTGTCCTGCAAAAGTCAAAAGAGAATAGTTTGTTTGTTCACTGCACACATGCTATTGAGGGTAGGCTTTAAGTCTATGAAAATTAATATAGTCTCTTCTTGTCTTACCAGCACTGTTGAGAACAAAACATTGGAATGAGTCACCATCATCAGAGGTACTACCACCTAGTGAATGGAGTCTTAACTAAGGAGGGTCCCATTTCTTGAACAAATAGTAGTAGAAAATCTGCACATTGATATGCAAAAAAAAAAAAAAAAAAGTCTAGGCACAGACCTTATATAGTAATGGGTCATAGATCTAAATGCAAAATGTGGGGCACCTGGGTGGCTCAGTTGGTTAAGCTCCAACTTCAGCTCAAGTCATGATCTCACGGTTCATGGATTTGAGCTCTGCCTCAGGCTCTATGCTCACAGCTCAGAGCCTGGAGCCTGCTTCGATTCTGTGTCTTCCTCTCTCTCTGCCCTCCTCCCCCCCCATTCATGCTCTGTTTCTCTATGTCTCTCAAAAAAAAATAAATGATAAATGCAAAATGCAAAACTTTAAAATTCCTAGAAAATAATAATGGGGAGCAGAATATACTGCCCAAAACATGCCATTTTGACATATTGATTATTTTAAATTAAAGTTACTTGAGAAACAGCTGGTAGAAGAAAGACGCTCTGACTCCCCTCTTTGATCTTCTGAAAGCAAGAAATAAATGTCTCATATGAAAGGTGCCCCTTGTACCAGGAGAGTAAATGGTATTCCTATCACTAGAGATAGGGAATTCAAGGTTGTGAAGGCCAGATAAACAAACCTTGTTACTTCTTCATTAATTTGCTACCCTAAGCCCAAAGCACTTTGTTCTGTCAATTTTTCATACATTTATTGTTCATTTGTCTAAGAAGTATAAAAACTTCCTGCTTTGGTCATTTCTTTGAGCCTCATATTTTGGGGACTCCCATAGATATATTAATTTTTTTGCCAATCTGTCTTTCATCAACTTAATAAATAGACCAGCCAAAAAATATAAAAGGAAAGGTAGAAAATGATTTCTTCCTCCACAACATATGTCATTAGGAAAATAATAAATAAAACAAGATACTATTACATAGTTTTAGAATGTCCCAAATCTGTAACACTGGCAACACCAAATGCTGGTGAGCATGTGGAACAATACAAACCCCCATTCATTGTGGTGGGAATATGAAATGGTATGGCCACTTTGGAAAGCAGCCTGGAAAGTTTTTTTTTTTACTTTGTTTTTTTGTTTTTTTTGTTTTTCTACAAAACTGAACATACTCTTACCATACATTCCAGCAATCATGCTCTTTGGTATTTACCCAAAAGAGTTGAAAGTGTATGCCCACACAAAATCTAGACAAGGATGTTTACAGCAGCCTTATTCATTATTGCCAAAACTTGAAAGCCACCTAGATGTCCTTCAGTAAATAAATGGATAAATAAACTGTGGTACCTTCAGACAGTGAAATATTATTTAGCACTAAAAATAAATGAGCTAACAAGACATGAAAAGAACCTTAAATACATATTAGTAAGTGAAAGAAGTCAATCTGAAAAGGCTACATGCTGTGTGATTCCAACTGTATGGCATTCTGAGAAAAGCAAAAATATGGAAACAGTAAAAATAACCATTGTTGCCAGGGAGAAGCTGAGAGAGTTTAATGGGCAGAACACAGAGGATTTTTAGGACAATTAAAATATTCTGTATGATGTTATAATAATGAGTGTGTTTGTCATTATATATTTGTCCAATCTGTAGAATATAAGAGTGAAACATAAGGTAAACTGTGGACTTTAGGTGATTATGATGTATCCTTGTAGATTCATCATTGGTTTAAAAAAAAGGCTATTCTAATGAATGATGTTGATAATAAAGGAAATTATGCATATGTGGTGTCAGAGGACATATGGAAAATGTCTGTACTTCCCTCTCAATTTGGTTGTGAACCTAAAACTACTCTAAAAAGGTAGTGTAAAGCTTCTGCAAAGCAAAGGAAACAACCCAGAAAATTAATAGGCAACCAACGGAATGGGAAAAGATAGTTGCAAATGACATATCAGATAAAGGGTTGATATCCAGAATCTACAAGGAGCTCACCAAACTACACGCCCGAAAAACAAACAACCCAGTGAAGAAATGGGCAGAAGATAGGAACAGACACTTCTCCAAAGAGGACATCCAGATGGCCAACAGACACATGAAACGATGCTCAGCATCGCTCCTCATCAGGGAAATACAAATCAAAACCACATTGAGATACCACCTCACGCCAGTCAGAGTGGCTAAAATGAGCCAATCAGAGAACTCTAGATGCTGGCGAGGATGTGGAGAAACGGGCACCCTCCCACACTGTTGGTGGGAATGTAAACTGGTACAGCCCCTCTGGAAAACAGTGTGGAGGTTCCTCAAGAAACTAACAATAGAACTCCCTTATGACCCAGCAATAGCACTGCTAGGAATTTACCCAAGGGATACAGAAATGCTGATGCATAGGAGCACATATACCCCAATGTTCATAGCAGCACCTCCACAATAGCTAAAACCTGGAAAGAGCCTAAGTGTCCATCAACAGATGAATGGATCAAGAAGATGTGGTTTATCTATACCATGGAATACTACATGGCAATGAGAAACAATGAAATCTAGCCATGTGTAGCAACATGGATGGACCTTCAAGGTGTTATGCTGAGCGAAATAAGTCAGGCAGAGAAGGACAAATATCATATGTGTGCACGTATAGGAGGATTAGGAGGAGCTTAACAGAGGACCAAAGGGGAGAAGAAGGGCGGAAATGGTGGGAGAAAGGGGGAGAGGCAAACCATGAGAGACTCTTGAATGCTGACAAAAACTGAGGACTGATGGATGTTGGGGGGAGGAGGAATGGGCATGGAGGAGGACACTTGTGGGGATGAGCACTGGGTGTTATGTGGAAACTAATTTGACAATAAACTATTTGTAAAAAAATAAAATAATAAAATAAAAAAATAAAAAAATTATAACTGAAAAAAATAAATAAAATAAAAAGGCAGTTTAAAATATAATAAAAATAAAAAATATATATGTATATAATAAGAAGAGCCCTAAAGCCCAATTCTCAAAGTTAACCCATTCTCCAACATCTAGTCCATTACAAAAATTAATAATGAAGATACAGACCTCTCGTAGTTAAACTTTCCCTTCAAGTTCCAGTAAAGTATTTTTCATTTCTGGGGGGTAGGGGCAGAGAGGTAGTCATGTTGAGAAAAGTATAAAGAAATGTTCTCTCAAGTGGCATAATTGATAAAGATGGACCTTGCTGCTAACTAATGGAGCCCTCCTTTATGAAGAAACTATAACTCCCATCCTTTCTGTTCATTAATGGAAATTGAACTTTACCAAATTTGTAACTGGTAGAAAGTCAGGGGAATCAAGAGTTTATTATTTCTGTCATATCAAGGATTGATTTCTCCAAAGTATAGAATGGTTTCCCCCAAAGCAACTCATTTCTGAAGGGCTAGCTGTAGGTTGGCAAGGTTTTGGATTTTTCTTGGAATATATTGCCTCACTGCTCAGATTAAGGCACCAAGGGATGAATGGGAGGGTTTGAAGTGGGAAGAGAAGCCAAGTTATGTGACATAATCTTATCTGGCACATAATTACTGAAACTCAGTTTGGCTACTATAGTTAATCTGATCGATACAATAATCTGACCACATAACTGGTACAATAGCATTTATGCCCTACTCTTCCAACAATCTGAGATCTAAGCTAAGGGAAGCTTTTGGAAAATTTAGTTATCTGTAAATTGGGGCCTGCCTGTAATCCTAGCATGGACATGCACTGTGCTGGTATTGACATAGCTGCGGTGTGGACCCTAGTGTCAAACAGAACTAACTGGTTTCAAGTCTCAGCAATGTCACTCTAGGATTTGCAAACTTGCCAAGTTTCTGTAACTTCTAAACACTAGTTTGTTCATCTGATAATTGATCATAAGAACAGATACACAATCCAGAGTCACTGAAAGGATAAAATCAGTATTTGTTATTAAATTCCCTCTACAAAAAGTATTTTTCCTGGGACACGTGGGTGGCTTAGTCAGTTAATCATCCGCCTTTGACATGTTCTTGTGTTTTGTGAGTTGGAGCCCCATATCGGGCTTTCTGCTGTCAACACAGAGCTTGCTTCAGATCCTCTCTCTTCCTCTCTCTCTGCCTCTTCTCTGCTTGTGCTCTCTCTCTCTCAAAAATAAGAATTGAGGAGGGAGGCAAGATGGCGGAGAAGTAAGGAGCTCCGTACTTGCACTCGCGCCCATACATCACACAGAAAAGATCTGAAGCCATTGGAAACCATACAAAACCTGAGAGACTGGGAGAAAAAAGGACGCAGAATCCACTGAGAAAGCCTTCTAACGTGAGTGCGAACCGGGTAAGGTAAAATCAGCCCGGGATCGGAGCCTACAGGGTGGGAGGTGATCCCCCTCTACCCTCTATGGGGAGTGAGAGGGGAAAAGGAGAGAGTCCGAGACAGAAAAATCTCCGCTCGGTGCATAGAAAGACCGTACTTGCCAAATATCTGCACACCAGGTCCCCTCGCGACAACTGGTCCTGGGGGAGGCTTAGCACACAAACTGCTTCTTTGTGCCGCTCCTGGAGGTTGGGTTTTAAAGCGGAGCGGGTGCGCCTGCCGCCATTGTAGCTCCAGGGCGGCTGGGATCCCTGAAAGAGCCGCGCAGACACCGGGCGTCCGCGCTCCTGGCTGGCTGGAACTCGAGAGGGAAGGCAAAGAGCTAAAAAGTGGGAAATTTGCTTGTGAGTTCGTGTTTCGGGTGACAAGCCATAGAGAGACCCGATTTTCCTCACTCCAGCGGTGGCGCGCCTGCCGCCATTGTAGCTCCAGGGCGGCTGGGACCCCTGAAAGAGACGCGCAGACACCGGGCATCCGCGCTCCTGGCTGGCTGGAACTCGAGAGGGAAGGTAAAAAGCTAAAAACTGGAAATTTGCCTGTGAGTTCGTGTTTCGGGTGACGAGCCATAGAGAGACCCGGTTTTCCTCACTCCGGCGGGCTCAGGCTACGCGGACGCTGCAGACAAGCCCCCGCGCATGCGCACCAGAGCCGACCAGAGAAGAAAGCAGCGATCCTGACTCCGCCCCCAGAGCTCAGCAGGGAGCCTGGAAGAGCCCGAGGGGGTTGTCTGGGAAGCTGTGTCTAAGGCAACTTCAGCGGGGCACGGGCTGGGATTTGTAGATTGGAACTGGCCTGGGTTGAAGAGTGCAACCAACTTCGGCTGCGTCCCCGGAACGGGGAGTTGACACGCCAAAAAAAAAAGCGAGCTGCAGCGCGGGGTTCAAGAAGGGACTGGAGCACCGTCACTCTCCTTCCCACAATCGCCAAGGCAGAACCCCCGCCTGAGGCATCGGATCACGCCACGCCCATCCCTGCCAGAGAGGTGCCCTCCTCCCTTTTTTTTTTTCTTTTTCCTTTTTTTTCTTTTTTCTTTTTTTTTTCTTCTTTCCTTTTTTTCCCCTTTCTTTTCTCTTTTTTTTTCTTCTTTTTTCTCTTTTCTCGCTTTTTTCCCCAAAACACTGACCTGATTAACTCTGGTCGCCAGCTTGCTTAAACAATCACAAGTCCATTCGGTAAATGTAAATTCTACACCTACCGACTTTTTCAGCTATTTCTCTCAGGAGTAATTAGACTATATAGTTTCTCTGGATAATTCCAGCATCCTTCTCTCACCTATCCAACCACATTCTACCCTTTACCTCTTTGAAAAAAAGTTTCTTATCCCTTCTGCCTGTTCATTCTATTTCCAAATCTGCCTTGTCTCACCCTGCCTTCTCTCTTTCTCTCTATGCTCTTCAACCAGCACTGCATACACACGGCTATTTAACTGTAGCTGGGAAATCCAGGTATATGCTTTAAACCGTTCTTTGTCCATCGGTTTTCTTCTTTTTTCCTTTTCTTTTCCCCCTTTTGACCCTTTTATGTATTTTATGCTCCCTATTCGCCCTCCCTCCTCCGTCTTTTCTATTAACTTTTCGTTTTCCCTCTCACTTTGCATGTTAGTTGAATCAGCCTGTGCGTTTGTGTGCTCCTGCTCGCTGTGTGTTTGTCTGTCTGTTTTCTTTTCCAGGGCTACCTCAAGAAACAAGCTAGAGTACACAAGGTGAAGAGTCCCAAATATCACTACCAATAGGAAAATAAAATAATCAAGGTCCCAACAAGAGAGACTGAGGGATACCATTCAAAAAACAATCTCTGAAAGGATAGGCCCTGGAAAGTCAAAGAGTCTTCTTGGATAGAGCAGCGCTCATAGAAACAGAGAGCATAACAGGTCTTTAAAACCAACAAGAGCTGGAAAGCTAACTAAATGACGAAATGAAAGAGCTCTCCTTCAAAGAAACTCCAAGAAGAAATGACAGCTAATGAACTGCTCAAAACAGATATCAGCAGCATAAGTGAACAAGATTTTAGAATAATAATGGTGAAATTAATAGCAGGGCTTGAAAAAAACATAGGCGACATCAAGGAAACTATGGCTACAGACAGAATGGAAAATAAAAATAGGCATGAAGAATTAAAAAATGCGATAAATGAGATCCATAATAAATTAGAGGCCTCCAATGCACGGCTTGAAGAGGCAGAAAGGAGAATACGTGATTTAGAAGACACCATTCTAGAAAAACAAGAAGCTGACCAAAAAAGAGACAAACTGATCCAGGAACAGGAAAGAAGAATTCGAGAGCCCAGCGACACAGTCAAACGCAACAATATCCGTATCATAGGAATCCCAGAAGAGGAAGAGAGAGGGAAAGGTGCTGAAGGAGTCCTGGATCAAATTATAGCAGAGAACTTCCCCGACCTGGGGAAGGAAGTCAATGTGGAAATACAAGAGGCTCAGAGGACTCCTCTCAGATGTAACTTGAATCGATCTTCTGGCACGACATATCATCGTAAAATGGCAAAATACAAGGACAAAGAGAGAATTTTGAAAGCAGCTAGGGAGTAAAGTAAGGCCCTCACATACAAAGGGAAACCCATCAGAGTGGTGACAGACCTATCTACTGAAACGTGGCAGTCCAGAAAGGAATGGCAAGAGATCTTCAATGTGATGAACAGTAAAAATATGCAGCCAAGAATCTTCTATCCAGCAAGCCTGTCATTCAAAATAGAAGGAGAGATAAAAACCTTTCCAAACAAACAGAAAATTGAAAGAATTTGTCACCACGAAGCCAGCCCTACAAGAAATCCTGAGGGGGATGCTTTGAAGGAAAGGTTGCAAGAACAAAGATTCCAGAGACACCACCACAAACATGAACCCTACAAAAGATACAAAGACTCTAAACCCACATTTCAATAATAACACTGAATGTAAATGGGCTGAATGCTCCAATCAAAAGACATAGGGTAGCAGAATGGATTAAAAAACAAAAACTAATCCATACTGTCCAAAGAACCATTCTAGGACGGGAAGACACCAGATTGGGTACAAGGGATGGAGAAATATATATCATGCTACAGGAAATCAAAAGAAAGCCGAGTAGCGATACTTCTATCAGACAAACTGGACTTTAAATTAAAGACAATCACAAGAGATGAAGAAGGGCACTACATAATAATTACAGGGTCCATCCATCAGGAAGAACCAACAATCATAAATGTCTACGCACCGAATATGGGAGCACCTAAATATCTAAAACAATTAATCACAAACAGAAACAAGCTTATAGATTAGAATGTGTTAATAGCAGGGGACTTTAAAACTCCACTTACAGCAATGGATAGGTCAACCAGACAGAAAATCACTAAAGAAATAATGGACTTGAAAGATACATGGGACCAGATGGACCTGACGGATATATTTACAACTTTACATCCTGAGGCCAGGGAATTTACTTTCTTCTCAAGTGCACATGGCACATTCTCCAAGATAATTCACATACTGGGACATAAAGCAGCCCTCAATAAGTAAAAAAGAATAGAGATCATACCATGCACACTGTCAGATCACAATGCTTTGAAACTTGAAATCAATTACAGGAAGAAGTCTGGAAAACTTCCAAAAATATGGAGGTTAAAGAACACCCTTCTAAAGAATGAATGGCCAATCAGGCAATTAGAGATGAAATTAAAAAATATATGGAAACAAATGAAAATGAAAACACAACAATTCAAAATCTATGGGATGCGGCAAAGGCAGATGCTAAGAGGAAAGTACATTGCTCTCCAGGTCTATTTCAAGAGATTAGAAAAAGCGCAAGTCCAAAATCTAACAGCTCACCTAAAGGAACTAGAGGCAGAGCAACAAGAATGCCCTAAACCCAGTAGAAGAAGAGAAATAGTAAAAATTAGAGCAGAAATAAACAACATAGAGACCAAAGAAACAATTGAACAGATCAATGAAACCAAGAGTTGGTTTTTTGAAAAAGCAAACAAAATTGACAAACCTCTAGCCAGACTTATCCAAAAGAAAAGAGAGAGCACCCAAACAGACAAAATTATGAATGAAAATGGACTTATTACAACCAACCCCTCAGAAATACAAGCAATTATCAGGGAATACTATGAAAAATTATATGCCAACAAATTGGACAACTTAGAAGAAATGGACAAATTCCTAAACACACACTCACTGCCAAAATTCACACGGGAAGAAATAGAAAACCTGAACAGACCATAACGAGTGAAGAAATCGAATCAGTGATCAAAAATCTCCCAACAAATAAGAGCCCTGGACCTGATGGCTTCCCTGGGGAATTCTACCAGACATTTAAAACAGAATTAATCCCAATTCTTCTCAAGTTATTCCAAAAAACAGAAAGCGAAGGAAAACTCCCGGACTCATTTTATGAAGCCAGCATCACACTGAT